>JANHGB010498064.1:0-73295 GCA_026283785.1 Coracopsis vasa
GAACCTCAGCCTTCTCCAAATCCAGGGTAGCCAGTTCTCCTGATAGCTTCCAGAGAGGGCCCACGTTGTCCCTAGTCCATCTTTTCACTCTTTCACAAATTCTCACTCTTTGCTTGGAAGGATGGTGATATTTAGTATTGATCTGTAATCACATAAATATATTTCTTCTGTATTGTTTGCCACTAAACTGCTTGGGATTTAACCTCCCATTTGCCTGCAAAGACAGCTTCATGCATAACCAGGACTGAGAGATGCTGTAAGACTGTAAGTGTAATTGTGAATCAGAGAAAAATTCAACTTAATGTATTACCATGTGCTGTCAGACAGCTTTACCCTTATCATGCACCAATCCAAAGCATGTTTAGTCATGATGTAGCACAGCACTGACTAGCCAGATGCAACCTAATTTATTCAAACGTGTGCAGGTCCAGCCACAAAACTAAGAACATGTTAGACACCTAAAAGCACCTCTGCTGCTCCAACAAGTCCTGGAGTCTCTGCTAATCCACGTCCCTCAGCTAGTGTACTACCAGTGCCTAAGCCAGCTAGATTTAAAATAGGACAGCTCTAATATTGTTCTAAGACCCACATGTGTGCATATATGCATATATATACTCATACAGACTAGTAGAATAGCTTTGTTTTTTTTCTTGAGTTACCCACCCATGCAGGAAGCTACTGTTTAGTAGAGCTGGGTTTTTTATCTGATACACTCATCTTTGAATATATTTTATGGTTCAGTTTATTAAATTTGAAAGGTCTCTTCACAACCAGAGGAAACCAAGCTCTTCTATACAGAATCTTTGAGAAGACAAATATTAAGGAATATCCTTCTGTTACTCTTAGGACTCACTTCAACCTTCAGTGCTATGTTAGGGATGTGTGACCTACTTGTAAAGTATGTTTCTACAGGCACAGCACAGCAATACACAGTGATAAACTGAGTCCAATTCCAGAAAAAATACAACTTCATCAGGAAGATCTTGGTTCAATGGTAAGTACAATCTCCTGACAGGAGGAACAAGGGTTTTTTATAGCCATCACATACTTGTTCTTGATACACGAGGTTTCCTACCAATGTCTGTTAATAGAGAAAATTGATTAACCTAATTAAGCCAATAACCTGGGAGAGACACATTCAAGTCTCTTTATCTGGGATAGATTTGCTGTGGAACTTGGCCAACAGCAAAGTCTGTCTGTGCTTAAGATGCCGATTTCTAGAAAATGGAAAAGTAGCTTTTTCATTTCTTCCAGGAATTTTGTGCAGATAAATATGTGGTGCTTACAAGTGCCACGTAAGAATGTAAAATAGAGTCTGAACAACAGCCTCAAGAAGACAGCGTGATACTTACTCTTTTAAAGTGAGGATATTAAATCAGTCAGGCAGAAATATATCATTAAACTATTCTTCTTTCCAAAGTTTTAAGTAAGATCATTCCCCTGAAGGTGACTTCTCAGGAACATATGCATTTTCTGTAAGCTCCTGATCTCCATTTGCAGTTTCTTAAATGTTAGTGGTAATAGAATCAAGGCATTTATGCCTCAAAATATGATATTTGCAACAGCTACACACAGAATCACCTACCTGTTAAATCTTCCCATCATGCAACAAGAAGAAATAAGTAAAGAATGGGATTTCTCTTCCCTAATCTTTTAGCACAGACATTTAAATCTGACTAGTCACCCAAGGCCTCCTTTCAAGTCTGTGTTATGAATACATTCCTTCTAGCATGTGATCTATCTTATCCTAAAGCAGACAACTAAAAATGGGTCAGAACTGCAGAGTAGGAGGGTTTTCACTTCTGCCAACTGCAGCAGCAGGCTAGCATGAGAAGCTTACCTAAAAAGGTCTATACAGTGTCCCACCATTTATCAATTTTGCCTCATTGTTTTGTGTAGGCTATCTTTATCTTATTTCTCTTGCATGTGCAAAAGAAGTAGACAGTATTTTCACATAGTCTGAAATAACACTTTCCTAAAATGCAACAAATTTTGAAAGAATATTAAATGCATATTATACCTTTTCCCTACTATGAACATTTGTCATGCAAATTAATTGTACCAAAATTTTCTGGGGCTTGAATTTGTCATACATAGCTAGGTAAAGAATGGGGAAAGTTTAAATGCCATGCTGGTCTTCTGCTTACTTCTGAAGTAGTAGATGTTCCTGTTTCCACAAAAATGTGGAGTTTCTGTAAGCCAGGCTATACAAGCTATGGGAGAAGAAAAGAGTACCTGGCATACCAAAATGACATGCCAAAAAATCACTTTTTTCCCAAGTTCCTTAAAAAAATAAGTCTATGACTTCTCTTCATGAACACACATCTATGTGCAATGAGAAAGCTCCTCCACCCCTCTGCAATGAAAGGATTAAAAGCTCAGCTTGCCCACAGCTTCCTACAAGAACACTAAGGATTCAAAGACTTGCTCAGAAATTTTATAGGCAAAAAGAAGATATCTACGTAAGAATAAAGCTCTACCAAACATAGAACCATAGAATGTTAGATTTGGAAGGGACCTTAAAGATCATCTAGTTCAAACTGCCCTGCCATGGGCAGGGACACCTTCCACTAGACCAGGCTGCTTCGAGCAGTGTCCAGCCTAGCCTTGAACACTGCCACAGATGGGGCAGCCACAGCTTCTCTGGCCACTCTGTGCTAGCGCCTCATAGTGAAGAATTTCTTCTTAATGTCTAATCTAAAACTACCCTCTTCAGGTTTAAAATCAATCCCCATTGTCCAGTAATAAGTAAGAGTCAGTTAAATTTTGATAGCTTTAAAAAAACCCAACACATATATCTTGCTCATGAACGCTGGGATTTAAGAAAGCATTTGTGCCTTAAACAGAAAACAGCTTCCAGAACTATTGATAAAATCTCCTAATTTAAGTTCAGTGATCAATAATATTTTTCAGTAGAGGCATCTTGGGAAGACCTACTTAACGAACAATCACATTCACAAGAAATACTCTCTTCTTAGTGTTTACTTTACAAACCATTACATCTGAAATGAAAGACATGAGTAAAATTACATTTAAACTGTTGCCATTAATACACCAAAGAGAACCTTAAAATGAACTGAAAAGGAAAGATATCCTATGTTTCTATGGCTTTTTCACATAGTACCAATGGAAGAAAGGAAACAGAATTTTAGTTAAAAAGCAGTAGTACAGATCTGTTGGGGGTTTTATGGTCTTTTAAAGGTCGAAAACAAAGTGATGCTTTTAATCTATTTTAGAATAAACCAGAGCAAGGGAATGAATCTGATATTTTTTATCCTTGTTAAATGCCTAACTTCTTCTTTTATTGACAAACCTCTTATACATCCAAGAGATCTTTAGAACTTGTGAGCTTCCAAGAAAAAGCAACGCAACCTCTTCAAGGCATGAGCTGCACTAAAAAGACCATTATCACTTTCTTTTAATAGCTGGATGAAACCTGCTGAACTTTATCTGAGAAGCCCAGGCTGAATCAATGTGGGAGGACCTGAAATGCTCTTGACATGCCAGGCAGAGAAGCCACTGAGTGCTGTACAGCATCTGTGGGAGGGGAGTGAGAAAACCCTGAGAGAAACAGCCCTGCATACACCAAGGCCAGAGAAGGAGAGGAAGAGGTACTCCAGGTGCTGGAGCAGAGATTCCCCTGCAGTCTCGGGAGGACCCACATTGTAGCCAATGGATATTCCTGAAGGATATCCATTCCAGCCCACACAGACCCCATGATGGAGCAGGGGAATAGTGTAGGGAGATAAAAATGTCGGAGAGGAGATGTTATGGACTGACTGCAGCTCACCATCCCTTACTCTCCTGCTGCTCCACTGGTGGTGTGGAGGGGCTAGAGGAGTCTGGAGTGAATTTAAACCTATGGCAGGGGGTAGGACAGATATTGTTTTAATATTTGTTCTTTCACTTACCACTACCCAAATTAGTAATTACATTTTTATTTTAATTTACAGTAAATTAAGTTAATTTTCCCTATGTTGAATCTGTAGTCTTCAGTAATAGGATTACTAGTATTGCTCATTGAAGTCCACATATACAGTCTGCAGTAAGATAATACATACAGCAGTTTGAACAAGCCCTGAATATCCAGCACAGATGAAGGGAAGTAAAACACTGGCTTTACTCAAGCACCAGAACTGCAGCCAGGCCCCAGTGTAAGTTAAAAGAAATCTCAAAGATTACTTATGTCAAGCAAGGACTGCCAAAGCCTGAGAACACACTACTCACACATCATTTTTCTACAGTGAATTAGAGGAGGAAGTAGAGAAACCAATTTGGTAATTTTCTACCTTTCTATTCTCCACCAAAGGGGAATCCTGCAGCAGTCAGTGAGGTGGATTTAGCAGTAGCTGTGTTGGCAAAGCCATAACAGAATATTTTATCCTTCAAAGTTGTACTTTCATCTGCTTTAAAACAAAAGCAACAGAAAAACCTTTCTTCTCAAAAACTCTCTTCTTTTTGTGGTCTATAGCCACATGAGGATGCAACAAAGGATTTAGACATCAATATCTTTTTAAGAACTCAGTAATCTGGTCCAGGATTTCATAAGAATTTAGTCTCACATGCATGCACACACACATACACATGCCTTATACATACGTTGATCTCTAATTTCTTTCTCCTCTTGACAGAACTGTACAATAAATAAGAAAGGGTAACAGGCAGAATTATCACACAATAGATATGGACTGGAAAAATAGATAATGGTGTTAACAGTCATAATTTACACTATTTCCAACTTCATTCAGAACTCCAGCCCTACAGACAGTTACAGTCTGTTCAAGTTAGATAAAAGGTTTTTATTATTTCTCTTGAACAATCTCTCAGTTTGCCTGTAAATAGAATTATTTGTTTTGATAAAAATAGTTAAATTCCCTCTATGTAGTGAACCACTTGTGTCACAACCTGTCCACACTAATAAAAAGAGAAGTCTGAACAGAAAACTTGTACCTGAATTGGCAGAACAGCAGCGTCAGTGCTGGCACTTCTCAAGCTTGCAATTATGGAAAAGAATCTGCCCAGAAAAACAAATGTTAACCTTAATAAATCCGACAACGGGAAGGAAATAAAACTAAACATACACTTCTGCACTTTTTACAGAGAAGAAGAATTTCCAGATGATTTTGACTAGCTTTCAAAATGCAATACTGTAATTTGTTACCAAGAAAGGTGCAATACTCCTAAACATATAAGTACAATACTAAATAAATCGGTTTTCTGACATCTTTTTTTTCAGGTAAACAGATGAATTAGCCTATGAAAAGATGCAATAAATAATGCTGGATATTAAAAAACTGACAAAATATAATTTGTCATGAAGCAACATGGCAAGTTTTGATCTCAGCTTGTTCTAAAATTAAACTGTGTGGTTTTCTAGAAAGAGTCAAGGGCAGCAAAAATCAAACCCACGGAACATACTGCAGAGAGGATTTCTCAGAAACCCATGTTGCAGAAGCAGCACACAGCTCAATGCTCACTAGCTGACTAACCTTGAAAGATCTTTGTTATTTCTATTTTACTTTCTTGAGAAGTGAGACCAGAAAGTCTTTTGCTCCAAATGCCTTTGAGTAACTCCCACACTTCCTGCTTATTTTCCCAGCCAGGCCACAGAGGAGGTACAGAATCAGGTATTCTGCTTCCTCTTCAGTGCAGTCACAATATAAAGCTGGAAATTCTTCAATTCTCTTAGGGAAAGAAAAGAAAGAAAAAAAGTATCATCTTCAAACAAAGTTTCATTTGGAGAAGTTAAGTATTACCGCATATAATTCCAGCAGAAAGTTTTAAATCAGTTCCACTTTCCAGTTCTCACATCTGGGGAAAAACATCCTCCCCTAGCAGGGAGGGAGGCTCATAGGGTCCCCTCAACCTGCTGACATCTTTCCACCCAACACCGAGGGGACAGGCACATTGACTGTAACCTTCACCTTTGCAAAATATTCCTGGTTTCTCAGGAATTCTTGGACTCTGCTCTCTTTACTTTTACTCCCAGACCCATTATCTGCAACAGTGGGAATATATAAGGCACTTGTTCACAATAAGCTATGTGTTTCCTTCCACATCTCCTGCCTGCAGATCCCATGTCACTTTCTTGCCCCTTAGTGATTCTTCCATGCCCACATTTTTGTTCTTCAAGCACAGATAAGTCACAAATGAAACCTTTTCACTACTGAGAAGCCATTTTCTAGAGAAATTTCACAGCAAAAAAGCCTTACAATTTGGCCACCTAGAATATAAGCAGCTATGGGAGCTAAATAAGTCTTTGCTATCCATACAGTATATACTTTCTGTTATACATAGCACTTTCTATCACAAAGGAGAGGTTTGCTTCAGCTGTAATCATAAATTTGTAATAAAGGACTCAGTCAATTTGTGAATGCGCTACACTACATACCAACTCATTCCAAATCTACATGCAATTCCAGCTTTGGCATTCAGAAGATAAGGAATTTGTCACATTTCCTGTATAACTGTGTAACTATTCCATCATAGGATTTGACCTTTTCCTCGAGAGACAGCCTGTAGGATGTTCAAAACTGTGTGAAGATACCCAAAACTTGGAAAAGAGCTGTAAACAAAAATGGAGAAGTGGTTAGACTACAACTCCTTCTTCATTTACTGAGAACTCATTCTTGCAAAGTATTTTCTTGCAAACCTAAACAGCAGCCTTAAAGCTGTCAGGCCTCGTTTTATTGCTCACACAGCTCATAAGGAAAAGCTCAGATACTCTGCATAAAAGCAGGACCCATTTTCCATTTTCCTTCTCTTACAGGGCAATACAAAACCCCACTCATACTCCAAAAGTTGTGGCTCTGGATGATCAAATGCAGTAAATAATCAATGGTCCTAAAGCAGCTTCTCTAAATCACCTCTTCAGTGACCAGAAGCTTGCCCTACAGTTCAGTCACCAGTAACAACTACACAGTAGAGCCTTGTATACTTATCTAGGGAAAACATATTGCATAGTGCACATTCCTGTCTCATACTCTTATTAAAGGAATGCAAATATAGCTGCAATCCTGCCCTAGAGACCCACTAATTTGCATTTTTTCCTCATAGAATAAGTATTACTTACCAGCATGACTGTAAGTTATCTCAAACATGAGGTGATACAGTGAAGTCTTCCTCAAAATTGCATTTAGAAACTGGCAGAACCCTTGATTTACCCTGTTACTAAGTACTCACTATACTAAACACAACTGACAATTCAGAGCAAAATTCTGGATCTGAGGTGAAAACTTATTTTTCCTCCATTCATCAGAGGGAATGCAGTTCAGCATACACTTTTTCTCAGGATGCAATACAGAGTATACTTGCCAAAGCAAACCTTTGAAACAAATGCTTTCTATGTGTTAGTATGACTTCAAGGATTTAACTATAACATTTTAATGTTCAGGATATACTTTAAGTCAAATTGGAATCTTTTCTGTATAAGAAAGATACATTTTACATCTCTCTCTCTTCACCTGTATATTTACATACAAGACCTCATAGACTGATTTCAAAATTTGACTTTAAAAAGAAGAGATCATGCTACAGTGCATTAGCCATTTTTGTGGCTTTTCCAGATCATTGGAATTTTAACATTGGTCAAACTTGGAAAATGTCTTTTAGTTTTTTACCATGCCAGAAACAAAGTTACTAGGTACTAGAATTTGTGCTCTTCAGACAAAGGACTTACTTAATTTCTAGTTAAGAAATATACTTAAGAGGCACACAAATTAAGTATGAACATAGTCAAAACACAAACTCTTTTGTGCTTGCCTCACTTAAGATTTAGAAGCCTGTTAAAGTAGTCAATGTCTGTAGAAGCAAGTACATACTGCTATTTAAGATAGAGGACAAAATGCAAACAGGCACAGAAACGAGTCTTGACTTATCTTTTCTCTTCCCTTTTATTTCTACCTGCAAGTGGCTGCAGCCTTCAACCTGCTTAAGCTCCATTTCTTTAGGAGATGACATTTGGATTGTGCTGGTAATTAGCCTGGGGAGGCAAAGACTAATGACCCCAATTACTGCTGGAGGCACAGCTGGAGAGTCTTAAAAGCTAAAGTTTATCAGAATGTGTGTGGGAGTGGAGGGTGTTAAAATGCAAACAGAACAGCTTTCCTTGATCTAAGACATCTAAATAGGGTTGCAGTGTTCTTGCTATGTATTGTAAATTGAAAGACTTCTTTGGGAGAAAGTATGGGTTTTGCATACAAAACAAAGGGGGGGTTTAAGCAACCCAAATGTTTGAGACATGTTAATGATAAGGAAAATTTTTGAGAAAAATAAGCACCATATTAAAAATAGCCACATTACAAAAGCACCTTTCTACTTTTCTAACTGTGTAGCCCAGTAATAGGGTATTGCCACTACTAGTGACAGATCACATTCCTGTACTGAGTTTGCAAGACTTCTGGATTGATATATCTAAGCTTTCCTCCACCTGCCCATAGCTTTGTTTTACGCCATGTAGCTGTGACAGCAGCCTTTCTAGCCGACTTGATGTCTACAGCTAACCTTGTTTACTCATGTTTTTTGAATGGCTGTGTGATACAAACCTACTTTTATATAGACAGCAGCAACAAACCATTACTGTTGACAGAAAGAGATATTTATGATTCTCACATAATGCTGTAGTGCAGAGAAATGCAGTCCTGGTATGAGAGCAGAGGTCATGAGAAGGTCATGACACAGGAGGCAGCAGAGGTGAATTCTGGCATGAGATGGCAAGAGATGGGGCTAGTGTTTAGTATGGGAGATCCCACAGCTGTGTACATTTCTATAATGGTCAGTAAAAAAAACCCAAAACCAAACAATACAAATGAAAAAAGACCTGGAGCTGAACAGGAGCAGTCTTTGGGTTAACAAAGAGAACAAGCAGCATCTAATAAATGCAAAAAGTACCACATACAGTAAACCTGGATATAACCTGGAGCTGCAGAGCACTGAGGGAAAAGAACAATACAGAAGTGTTAGCAAATATACAAATAATGGATCCCAAATGATCCTGGGAGAGGAAACCAGTAATATGAACATCATATTTCTCCTGGTAAAGGACTTCAGATACCGGGAACGTGCTGTCACACCCTTCCACACAGTAGACTGAAGCTGCTAACCTTTGGACTTGGCAGAACAGGCGAAGGGTGAGCATAACCCCAGGAAAAGGGGTAGAAGTGTATGTTGCAATTTGAATAGCATTATTTCTATTATTGTGACATTTTCTGTATCAGTATTCTGATTACACTATTCTTCGTTTTGCTGTACAATTACATACAGACTAGTGATGATGCTTGAATTAGAATACTAAGATTTCCACTAAAGTTCTTGGCTTTACATATAGCGATATATAAACATATGTGTATGCCATATATATATACGATATATATACGGCATGCTTCCATTCTCCATAAAAAAAATTCTGAGCAAAGCACTTCACAGTTGATTATAAACACTATAACTTAATTCCTTGCTGATAGTTGTTTTTCACAACAGACCTCATGATAGCTCAAATCAGCCAATTCTTAGCAATATTGAGTCTCAGCGATATTATTGTTGTACTGTCGGATATCTTGCCTTTCTGACCCTCCAAAATGGATGCCTTGCCCTTCTGACCTTCTGCAAAGAGAGTGCAAGGGCTGTTTAGGAAGAGAGGGCTTGCAGCAGCTATTAAATGCTACTTAGTTGGGTAGCATGTAAATCCATTTTAAACCTCCACTGGGAAAGCTGCTTTTGGGAGATGTGCTCTTTCATGGCGCCCAGGCTATGGTAGGGTAACAAGTGTAGAGTACTGCACCATCTTCTTAGATGCACTTTTTATTTTGTTGTCAGAAGTATAATATTCCTCTGAAGCACTATGCTAGCTCTATTGTATATAATGAAACCCTTCATGTCTAAGAAGTGTGCATAGATTGAGCACAAGTATAAGCAACATTAGGAGCTTTGCATTTCAAAGATAAGAGAACTTGAAGATACACCTCAGCAACATTTTGGTAACAGTTACTCTTTATACTTGGTGAAATGGTAATAATCCATTTCAAGACTCAGAAAAAAATACAAATAGACATCTACCTTTCTATTTTTCTTTTGCAGACAGAATTTCTCTAAGTATTACTTTTTGTCTCACTGAACTTGATGTATTTTCTGGAAATAAACCCCTTGCATGTTTAGTTTTGTAGTTACATGCATGTTCATTCTAATCAATTCTGCTGATCATCACCAGAGATTGACACAGCTCTCAAAACATTAAAACATGCTATCCAGCCTAGTCCCAACTCTGAACTAATATTTCCGGAAACAAAGGCATTTCAAGTAAGCAAAACAGCTGGGCTAAATTTTGTACACATGCAAGATCAACACAAGGAACGAAAAAAAGTACCATATTTAATTTAGGGTTTTTTTCTCTGCATTGAATTGGATTGAATTCACATAGCCATGTAAGGATATTTGTTAGCAAATATTCACACTTTTGAATCTACATATGCTGAAGTAAAAAAGTCAGTTAACGTGTTCCTAGGAGCACACATTCTTCCTAATCTCTCCAGTTTCTCCTGCTACACAGCCCCTTAGCCAGTACTGTAAAAGCTTCATCGTTTCATGCAGCTGAACTGCTCATTAGTACAGTAGTTGATAGCATTGCATAAGGCAGCACACATACTGTGTTGGAAGAAGATAAGAAAGAAAATGAAAGTAGTAATTTTCTTTTGCGCAGGCTTTTTCTTCACTTTGATGTGATTTGTTAGAATGCACTTAGTAATTTGATAGCATTCTTTTTTCCCCCCAGTCAAGTTCCAGCAGTACTATAGCAGTGCCCCAGGGTGCCCGTCACTCTCTGGCATCTGTTACAGTTGAAGGCCATCAGCTGGGTTTGCATGTCGAAAACAAATTCTCAGTGGGTTCTGCAATTTCTCCACGCTGTTGCTGTGCAGCAAAGTATCATCTATTGATCACTGACTGGAGCTGTAGTAGGTCAACAATTACTGCTGATGGGAGCTCTCCTGTGCCTCGGTGTAGCAGCAGGCATTTATGTTGCTCTAAATGAGCAGGTGGATGGGAGGGTACTTGGGTATATGAGACAAGGAAGGGCTCTGCCCCTGAGAAGCACTTTTATAAACAAAGAAACTTCAAAGCACTTAAATGTATAAAAATAAACCCACACTGCCCAACACAGAGTATCCATCTGGCACAGGAAGAGAAAAAAGCCAGGTAAATCAAAATTTGCACAAGATTAAATTAAATATCTACATCAAAAAGTCAGAGATGATAATGAATTATTCCTAAACTCTCTTAATACTCCATCCCACATCTGATGTTTCAAATACAAATATACACACAAGAAATCAAAGAAGTACTAATGTATTCTGAGAAGTACTAAGATAATTTCTGCTTAGAAGAGAAGCTATTTTAGAAAGAATTTCTTACCTTCCTGTTACAACATCGTAAGATTTTGCAATCAATTCAATTCCACACTATAGTTAAAAAAATACCATACTAATTGTAGGTGGAAGAATAATGGGTGTCTGCACATTTTTAAACAATGCTAGACAGATTTAGACACTTGGACTTTTTTTTGAGAGAAAATAGCATGCAATTCAAGTCCAAAATTCAGCAATGATCTGTAATAAATAACACATGTTGCTTTGCCTCAGAGGAAGTAATACATAAATGTCAAGCCAGTCTTACTGCCCATAGCCTTGGTATTACTGCAATTAAATTCCCCAAAGATCTTGTTTCAACCTTGGTTACTAAGAGAGAGTGCAAATGGCCACCAGTGAGTATTTTGAATGTGCAGTTTGTGAAACTTCACTGTCAAGTCTGTCAAACAATTAACAAATCTTGTCTCTATCTCTTTCACTCTGGAAAAGAGTGAAACACAGCGTTTAAAGTGTTCCTCTACCAACCATGACAAATGCACTGCTGCCAGAAGCAGGACCAGGAAAGCTGT
The DNA here is from genome assembly GCA_026283785.1 of Coracopsis vasa. Lineage (NCBI taxonomy): Eukaryota > Metazoa > Chordata > Aves > Psittaciformes > Psittacidae > Coracopsis > Coracopsis vasa. Next base: position 11,927 of record JANHGB010498064.1, read on the forward strand.
TATCCAGTTCCCTGGGCTAGCTCGCACCTGGTTCTGTGTCTCCACCCAATGTTATCAAAGTCTCCAATTCTTCCCCACAACCCCTTCTGTCCAGGAAGCTCCTGCCCTGCCAGGCAACAGGACCACCAGCAGTGGGAGCTGCTGCCTGGAGGAGGAAGTATGGAGGGGTTAGAGTTCCTCACCTCCCCCATCTCTGCATCTCCAGTCTCCCAAATAAACCTGAACTCACAGAAGAATGCATGTCCTCTCTGAGCAGAAATGGTATTTTGTGTCTGAAGCAACCCATAACACTGCTTATGTACTGGCACATTTGGTACAGGGGCACAAATAAGTCCTGTCTTAATCTTGTGAGCTTCTAACGAACAGAGCAGAAACTCACTCTACAGCATTCGTGTTTTGACCAACTCTATTCTCTATTTTGATATGAGAAGGAGACTAAAGAACAAACACACAGATTGACAGACTTTCTTCTATAAAACAGAAAAATCTCTTCATCTGGAGAAAAGAGTCTTTGCCACTCTTACCATGACACATTAAGGATGCATTTTCTTCATGGCACCTCAGCAGCGAGCAGAGCGGAGGGAACCAGGAGTTAGGCACTGGTGGTTTTCCATCAACAAATAAGAAAATATTAACCAGAAACATATGTAAATAGAAATTAAAACATTATTTCTTTTAAATCATAGCAGACAGTTTTAAAGTTGGAGGCCACACCTGAAATATAAGAAAAGCCTAGAAAATAACAGGACAAATAACTGATAAAATCAAATCTGAAATTAATTTATTCATTGTATTTAGGTATAATTTCTAGACTATTGTTTCTACGTTCTTTGTCCAAATTTTGATTAAAAGAATTGACAAGTTGTATAAATGTAAGCCTTTTGAGTGTTTAAAAAACCCACTAGATTTCTTATACCAACAGTAACACCTAAGGCAGAAGCAGAAAAAGAACAAGTTTAGCAAACATTTAATTGCTCTATGAAAATGGGTTCCATATGGATACTGAGCTAAATTTTCCCATCTAGCACCTTAATGATCAAACAGAAAAGAATTTGAAAAATCAAATTCTTATCAGTCAGATAATCTGCATAAGATGCATTATTAGGTCTCTGCAACACTGCAAAGAACTACCATATGGTCTAATGCTGCTAATCCTACTAGAGACCACAAATGTATAAGTAACAATATAAGTAAGCCAGGGGATAAACTGTGCTTTTCTCTGTGAGGTTGAATTTCATGAATAAAAAGGAAAAGATAATTATTATTAGCACCATTTGTAAAAGTAGCAGAAATACTCCCAAGAAAGATAAAACAATTGAAATTGCACAAAGTGCAATGCCAGAAGTATATTGAAGTGTGCCTGGAGAGAATCAAAATTGTATTTAAATTGGATAAATGCAGCGTACTTTGCTCTTTTGCAGTTTAAATTGCAATGCAGTTCCAATTCAGTCACATAGTTTAAAATAAAAAAGATTAATGGAGTCTGTTTCCGTATCACTGGCTACATGCAAAGCAAATTTTGCTGAAGTAATCCAATTATTCTACTATTTAATTTGATAGCATGCTGCCTCCAACTAATTATCAGAAAAGTTGGACAGATGTAGTTCCATAGGAATTACGCTGGTACCAGCAGCTAACATTCAAATACTACGTAGGAACCAGCAAGGGAAACACTTCATTTCTGGCTAGTGTTACTTGTTGACATAAAGCTTTTACTCAGAGGTGCTCAGGCTCCAGCAGTTCCTCTGATGACTCTTATTCTGCTGATTTAAGCCTTTATCTTTTCGATACCTGGCAGACATCTGACTTGTTCTAGAAACACCCAGCTACACCTCAGCTACCCCAGTTCCTAGGCTGACATTTAGGGCAAAAAGCCAAAAAGGAGCTTTGCTGGCACATCAGTAGGTGAGCCTGAGGTGTAGATATGTTGACTTTGGTTAGTTCAAGCTGCCATAGCTCAATCAATCAGGCACTGTCTGTAAGGGACCTGGACTTTTGCTGGCCAAAATTCCAGACATAGTGTCTCTGTGGTGGCACACACTGCACTTTTTTCTTCTGCATTTTATATTTTAGTAGAATGACATGTTAATCATGGCTGCTGTCAACACATTGAATAAAAAAACAAAAAAGGAAGATGCAAGAGTTCCTCAGAGCTTGTTAACATTTTATTTTTAAACATCATTTTTACTAATGGCACTATATTTTATGTAGGACACGTAAAAGTAATCAGATATTTTTATTTGGGATCCAGTATGACTTCTGCTACTCTCTGACAGTTTCCATTTGACTCAACAGAACAAGCCATCCTGTAAGTGTTGGGGTTTTTTGGGGTTTTTTGTTTAGTTTGGAGTTTTTTAATCTTTATTTTTTTTTTCCATTTGGAAAAATAGGCAGTAATTTTTAAACACGGTTAAGAGGCTGTATCCCTTGCATAGGGTTAGGCAAGAAAACTGACTTACCAAACTAGCTGCTCAGTCAGAGTCCTATCCATTTCTCAAAAAAAAAAACAAAAAACAACCCAAGAAGTCGCAAGGAAAAGCAATTCTTTCTCTTCCACTAAATTAAAACTTTTATAAAAAAATGGATGGGAAATGGGACATTTTTTTATATCATAGAAGCCAAATATTCTGTCATAGCTCTGAAATGTATCTCTTGTCAAAAGTACATTAAAGATATTTGTTGCTAGAGGTGTGTTATGTACAAGGTCTTCCTAACTAATCTGAGAAAACAGTCCATGCTGAAGCCTTGCAAACCTACTTTTTAATTCCTTGTCCATATTCATCCATTCAGTCCAATAATTCATCTTCTCTCTGAAGGACTCCTGTTAACAATTAAGGTAATTATTGCAGCAGTGGTACTTTCCCAGACCCACAGCCTTTGACTTTTTTCTCTTCAGTACAAATGACTGATAAATTTCCTCTCTTTCTCATTTTTTTTTAATACATCCAACCATTTCTTTGTGAAACTTGTGTGTCTCTAGTCATAATGAAATAAATTCTTTTAGTCCTGCTTATTAAGACACAATTTTCCCATGAAGGATCATTCAAGAAGATTGAACCTTCAGTTTTTATATGCTCCTGTCATTAGATATTTCTCATTGTTAGTCTAAACACACAAATTGCAATCTACATTCATGGCTACTGAAATTACAGACTTCAGTTCAAGAGATTTTCAAGTAAAATTCTCCACAGTAAATTTTAGTGTCTACCTTATTTTGCCTCCACACTTCTGCCCAACAGAACTGATGGCTGAGTCTAAGGGCATGAACCTGCAAAGACTGATAGTGTAACTTTAGTTGCAGAGGGAGAGATGTGTCCATCTACACTGTGTGTGTACCCAAAGCAGTCATTTGCTCTTTGGTATGAAGATTTTATGAGTCTGACATCATATTTATTGTCCTAGAATGCGCACTGGGCTCTAAAAAGATCAGCATAAAGATCACAAGGAGTAAACGAAAAGCAAGAATAACAAAGGCATGTTGAATTTCGTCTTGCTGACAATCAACATAGCAGAGTCATTAAGAAAAAATTCCCCACTTCAAATGAAATAAGGCAACATATTGGATGAAAAAAAAAATCTCTGAAATAGAAAGCAATTTTGTACAGACCAGCATGGGTATGGTAGGCCTTGATGCTTACCCCTTTACAAAAATCAAAGGAAACAGAACCAGCAGTGTTCTCTGTTTGTCCGTCCTTTGCTTTTTTGTATCTTCCAGTCCCACTTTTCACCATACAAACATTCAGAACCATGAATTTCCTTCCAGACTTACTTGCCCAGAAAGGTTAATACAAATGCTGTATAGTAAGCATGACAACCATTAGAAATTCCAGCTTGTCAGAGGAAACTGCCTTAAAAATTGTCACATTTTCTAGGAAAAAAATAAAAAAATTGAAATTTGAAGCATTTGCCACAAACCCTACCAAAACTTGCCTGTAATCTATCAATATGCTAGTTATTGCCCCAGGCTGTAAGCTGCACTGTTACTCAAAGATGGAATGAATTATCAGGCATTAACACCAGTACAGTAGCATATACTACTGAGATCCATACTTACACTAAATCTGCTTTGATCACCTCCCATTAAGTGAAAGATGAGAACAGAGGAAAATTTGGATTTTATTTTTTTCTATTATTATTCAAAAAAAAGGAAAAGAAAAAAAAAACCAAAACCAAAAATCACTGGAAATATTTGACAAGCTAGTGGACTAATCAGAAATTTGAAAGCACACTCTTCTAATAGTTCCATAATCCTTTCTTTTTCCATTATTGACAGGGAAATTATTAACACTATTTCTTGTAACCTTTTAAAAAACCCTACTGATACTTGTGGTGGAGTCACTGTCCCTGGAAGTGTTCAAAAACCATGTAGATGAGGTCCTTAGTGACATGGTTTAGTGGTGGACTTGGCAGTCCTAGGGTAATTGTTAGACTTCATCTTAGAGGGCTTTTCCAACCTGGTTGATTCTATAATTCTATATGCTCAGAAATATTGCCTTTAAACAAATACATTTACATCTTACATGAACCCGTCTACACCTATACCCAATAACGAAGAGAAGAACTATAAGAATATCAAGAAAAGAACTGATAAAGGAATTTTTTAAAGGAATAGTGAATTCATAACAACATAATGTTGATACCCAGAAATTGAGAAGTTTATAGTCTTATAGATCCATGCTATATATACCATGCTAGCTAGCATGGTAACTGACAAGTTTTGAATGATGCTCTGAGATAACATTCTTTAAGTAATTTCCAGTGAACTACATAAAAACAAAAATAGACTGCACTTTTCCCTATTCTATAAAATAAAATCTGTTCTCAGTTTAATCTTGTGTAACACAAATATGCATAAAAGAAAAGAAGTGTAAAAATGCAATATATTGTGCTACAAGCACAGTTAAATCGGCAAGTTCTGCTAAAATATTTTCCTTTCTCCCCCGAAAGCATTCTCTTGTGATGTCTGCTATCCATCTCCCCTTGCATATTTTACATGACACTTTTCTAGCTGCATATTGCAAAAGGAAAGGTGTCATTAAATGTTTTTTGAAGTGACATTGCTGAGTGTGTTGGAAGTATTTTCTGTGCTCTTCATGAATGACAGGCCGCGCGTCCCAGGCATCATCTCTGCGCAGTTCATTAGTGCATCATTTTTTTTAGAAAACAAGTTGTCAGCCAGGGAAAAGAAGAATGAAAAATAGATTTCTAAGAGACATGGAAACCTTTACAAGAAACTCTTCCAAACAGGGCAAAATGGAGAGGGAGAAATTGTTTGCTGGATTTTGTTCTAGAACAATTCTCTATTTTTCTTTGATGCTTTGTTTTATAATTTGTGGAGGTCTTTGGGGAAATCTGTCACAGGCTTAGAAGCATCCAATATCTGCAAAACGTACTCAGAGACATTTTGCTTGTAAGAAGTATACTTGAAGTTTCCTTAAATGTATTCATATTATACACTTTAAATTTGACTTGTAACTACTAATTCAGGCAGCTTTTCTATAAACTTGGTTATTAATGTACGCAGCTGGTTCACTGCATTACCAGTAGCTCAATTTCTTCTAATGGTTTGCTATATGACTAGATCTTCATGAATGGCAATTGAACCAGTAGATTACAGTCTTGCATGCACCCTGATATTTTGCCAGCATAGATGGGGAAAGAAGAGAGGAGTCTCCTCTTAGGTCTTATACGATATGATCTTAATGGATAGTATATGTCTTACTAAAATGAAAAAAAAAAAAAAAAGACTAAACATTTTTTAAAAGTACAGGGGAATGTTTTATAAAATGCTCCATTAGTTCTCTAAAACCAATTTGTCAAGTTTAAACCTGAACTCCTGAATACTTTCAGAAACTTTTAGAATCAAGGTAGAGTGTTGGAGAGGAGAAAAAACTTCACCTTTGCCAAACTGTACTGCTAAGAACTAAAGAACAAGATATAAACAGGTATATACAGAAGTTTTAAGCATAAACATGACTGGTTGCTGCATGCATTTGTCAAAGCATCCTGCTTCTCCTGAGTTATATCTGACAACCTCTTCCACAGTCCAGGACACTGACATTACCAAAGCAAATTTGTGCAGCCACATGACACCATACAACAAAATACACATTTAAAGAACATTAGCATGCCACTTTTGTTAGCATACCCCATTTAAAAAAATATTGTAATCCAAAATCACTTGATCTTTATGAAGGATCTCAAACCAGAACATCTGGCATCCTACTACAAAATTCTCATGTTTTATTTGCTGCTTCGTTTCAATTTTGGAGAGGTAAGATACAGGAATGTTCATAACAAAATGCAACTGGACAGACACCATCCATGCTTCCTTTGTTTCTAAAGTCAGTTCAGATAAGCTTCTGACAAGAGATTGCACAACTACTGGAAGATTCATAATTAGACAGAATTAGTGCACTAAATAATAAAACAAAATAATAAAACACATTCTCAACTGGCTATCAGTGAGTGTCAGGCTTGACACCAGGTGTAAAGGGACAGATGAAGAATGCAGTCTCTATTCAGGAAACCAGGTATCAAATTGGGTTCAATCCCACAAAATTTCTACAACTGAGTGCTTTCATAACCATCTAGCAAAAGAATTGTTTCTGTCCATACTGAAAGGTTTTCCAGCTCAGACAATAACGGTACACAATAAAAGAACCCCCCCTCCCACTTGATTACAGCTCTAAGCGTATCATCCAAGACGTGAAAAACAAAGCTATATTTGATGACCATTCCCACTAAGGAAAAACGAATTTCTTTTGATCCAATAAAACACGTAGGTTAACAGCTGGAATGAGAACTGTCACATCTCAAGCAAAAACCTATTTTGCTCTTGACAAAGCAGAAATGACTTCTTCAAGATGGAAAAGTATCTTTCTGACCAGGCTGTTTCATTTCTTCAAGGAATAGGTATATTCTTTATGTCTACACCAAGCAAAACATGACACATATAGATCAAATAAAGATTTGACACAATGCAAGTGAGAGAAATGCATCACAAAATATATGAATGGCATCCTAAAATAGAAAATAAATCCCCAACTTTTAAACAGGTATTTAAAATTTATATTTGAGAAAGCACTGCAATATTCAAATGAAAACCAAGTATTGCACTTACTTATCTGACTTCTTCTTTAGTTGTTGATTGAATTTCGTATACATACCCATACAATTCATTAGAGAATTGCATTACATATGACAACGATGCAGAGCACTCAGCTGAAACAGTTGAGATGATGTCAGACTCTTTGTTAGAAAGCAGTTAGTTTGCATCTAGAAAACCCTATGTTTATTATCAGGATCTTTTAAATCTCCCAGTGCTCTGATTCAGTTCAAAAAGCAGAAGATTTAGATATCTTTCAGGTTGATAACGGAATTCATGCTCTTTGAGGGACTTTAATGGTATGTCACATGGCTGTGTAATCAGATTAATATTGGAGATAGAGGATAAGATTTCAAGTAGATGTAGTTCTGCATTTAGCTGAAGTTTATTTAGCTTATGCTTAAACAGCCCTAGTTTTGTACACTTTGACAGAATAAGGTTAAAGCTTAAATTAATAAATAAACAGGGCCAATTAAATGCACACAAACCTTTCCCTAATGTGTTTGTGGGTATGTTTGCAGTGCAGGGTAATATTTTGCTCATGGTAAGTAAGCAGGTCTGTTCCAGAGCAGACCTTTTATCACTGGTATCATTTTAGTTCACATGTCTGAAGAATGGTACACGGTGGGAGCTCAAGGCATTGCTTATAATACATTGCAGACCTTTGTTACCATTAAATTAATTTAAATACTTTAAAATAAATCTCTCTGCTCCCAGGAGTTTGAATTTTCTATGTATATTCCACTTTCTATGGAGAACGCAGCCTTAATTCTCTTTTGAGATCCCATATTAAGGCTATGCAAAACACTGATTATTATACAGCACCACAGATAGAGAAAATTACCAAAATACAGCCACGCTTCTTCCTGTAGAAGGTATGCAGCAGTGATGATTACGGTAGATGGTAGATTCTTCATGTACAGCAGCCTGAAAGGGACTGGTGCCCTCCCAAATAACACAACTTTTGACCAGAAATACCTCACAGGCATTCACTGAGGAAAAGGATGTTTCAGTGACTTTTCTTACAGGCTTTTCATCTGCTGTCTTATATACTGCATATATAATGTCTTCCCAGTGTTATTCCACCCTCTCTATTATACATGTTTCCACATTTCTTTCACCTGTGGGCAGCATCTCAGCAGACTCCTGGCTCTGACAGGGCAAGCCAAGCTGCTCAGGAAACTGGCAGCATTTTTGTAGAACCTCACTGCCTTCTGCAGAAGAGGCTCCCTCATGAAGGAATGATAGGCAGGATCTGACCTGAGACTGTGAACAGGGTACACAGGCTGTGCAATGAGCTTGACACGTGGGCCCTGCGTGAATGATTAGTGACTGAAACAGTATAAACAACAACAGCAATTTTTATGATAACCTTGTTGTAATTCACTAATTAATTCCAACATAATTCACAGATGACTTAACTTCTTAACTAAGGCCTCCAGCATGCAGCTGTAGGTAGGTGCTGTGAATGTAAATTGCTCTTTTCTTTGTCAGAAGAAATAAGTGGGTGAGGTAGGGTGAAATTTACATTAATCTGAGCTTCAGTAAAGAGAATTTGAAGGAACACCACACAGCATTGTGGCTGTAAAATTTATTGCTTAGTATCGTCAGGTAATACACTGTATTTGAGAAGATTAATTCAATTGTGGTCCAATCCAACCCAAAGTTCTTTCACCCACCTGTAATTTCCAGACATCCATTGCTCACCCATTTAATAAACTGCCACTTCGTTCCCAGGTTCCAAAAATGCATCAGGCAGATTTTGAAGCCATAAATACAGAAACAGTGATTACAGAGTTCTCAATGTTGTCATAACTATTTCCTGAAGGCAAATTAGCACAATTCCCAACTCAGATCATCCCAGCCATACACACAGAATTGCACAGGCAAACAGAACATGTTTGTCCACAGCAGCTTTAGTCAGTCACAGTCAAACTGATTTTGATTTTAAAAAGCTCACAAGAAGGTGGCAGGCTGAAAAACTTAATCACTTACAAGCACATACTCTGAAATAATAGTTATTTGAGAATCCCATGCTTCTGTAATAATTATACAGTGTTCCTTGTTCATAATACACTCCCACAAAACAAGCATTTCCAAGCACCCCCTTCCTATGTACAAACATAAGGAGAGCAAAAATTACATGTGGGAACCTTAACTAAATGACAGTAGAAGTAATCAAACTGAAAAACATCTGCCATTACTGGCTGTGCAATGAAGTTCACTCTAAAATCTACAGTGCGGGAGGCTTATCTTGTGAGCAGAGAAAAAGGTATCCTGCCTTGGCAGCAAGGAGAAACAGCAAAGCCCAAACCTTCAAATGCACATCATCCTCCTCCACCAGCAAGCGCGCTGTGGTCTCAAGCCTGCCATGCAGTACACTTCACCTTCCATGTGGACAAAGACATTTATTACTGTTTACATTACCAGAGTATCCAGCAGCTTTTTTATTCAGGCAGGGCACCCAGGCACTGTGTGATGCAGCCACATGATGCAGAAAAAAAGCACTTCTCAACTAGGCAGACAACGTTCTGTCCTGCTACTGCTGCCCTTTGCTCTCCTCAGTGGTCCTGCCAGCCCTTTGGAGCTGCTGCACTTTCACCTTCGATATCTTCAGAAATACACATACTCTGAGGTCCTGCTCATGCACTGGGACAGTTTCCCCCTTTCCCCAGCCCCTGCCCCATCTCTCCTTGCCACTCAAACTCTTCCAACCCAAGCAATCACCAGTGGTCTCGGAGCTCTACAGAAACCCAGCACAGCAAGGCCGTTACCCTGTGGCCTGGGGTAATGTCCAAGGAAGGAGTCTGAATGCCAGCAGGCACAGAGACTTTTCCAAGGGAAGGGGTAGGTAGAGGAAGAGCTGCTTCTCACCTGAAAAGCAAATGAAGCCAGGCTGGACAACTCAGCTGCGCACATGCCCACAGGGAGAGGAGGCACATGTTGCTGATGCCAACCTGTCTTGCAAGAGGAGAGCTGACAAACACAGTCCGCTTCCAAAATTCCTTGGAGACAGTAACAATCTCAGGCTGTGACCAGCAAAAGAAGCTATCTAGGTGCAGAGTGTAAAAGCTACATCACATTCTCTGCAGTCTAGGCAGGCAAAACCCCTCACTTTTGCTCTTCCTCACTCTTGTCTTTCCCCACTGCTTCCCTATACGGAGAAATTAGGAGGAAAGCAGCTCGCTAACTTGGTTTGTCCTGTACCAAGATCTAGGCCCAGCTACGTAAGGTTTAATTTAAATAATAAAATGCCTCTTAAAGTGAAGTAGTTTTTCTTGTAAAAGCATTTGCCAAATGGGTTCAGTGACACAAAAAATTTTCCCAATGAACAAACACGTATGGGCTGATGACATGTATGGTTACAAATAGACCACAGAAGGAGCCTACAGTTCCCCCTAGATTTCTTGCATCCCTGCTACTAAAAAACACTGTTTCCTCAGATACGCTGTCAAAATTTGAAATTTGTGGCTAGAGCTACTAAACAGCTTCGGTCTCACAGTTTTAGCATGAGCTTTGCATAGGACTCCCTAATTTTTGGACATATTGCTATAGATCAGTACTCCTATTGCCAGGCAACATTCTAAAGTTTTAAGAAGAAATTTTTGGACACGTGCTGCTTGCTTTCAGCTTTCCATTAAAATGGGAATAGACTGGCATCTTCAGAGGGAATCAATATTGTTATCTTGGACTATGGTGTACAGCATCTCTACTTATTCAGGGTCTTCTGATAGGCCCCATACCAAAGCGGTATTCCACAGCAGCCCCCTCCCCACCTTCAGTCAGCCAATTGTTTAACTGCAGATTTAATGGTGTGTGATACCCTGAATTAAGCACTCTCTCTCCATGTCTGTCAGGCCGCAAAATCAAGGCTGGGGCCAGGTGACAGAGGAACCACAAGGGCCAGGGAGAGCATTCAGCCAAAAGGAAAGGCTGAAGAAAAGGTGGGACTGGAAGGTCTGTCTGAATTTTCGGTTTTAGGAAGAGAGTATTTCATCGAGTCCTACCATTTATCTTCATTGAGACTGAAAGGGCCGAGCATTCACCTGGCAGATGTCTGTGCTGCTCCTTTCTCATAAGAAGTGCATATGTCAGCTCTTTCTTTCCTCAGTAGTTGAATTATTAAAGGAACAGTGTTCTAGTATTTTCTCTGCTCCCCTGAAGGAAACCTGCTGTGCTGGAGGGAGATGGGGTGGTCATGGTGAGCCCTGGCTGGGGAAAGGCTGGCCAGAACCCACAGGGAACAGGAGCTGGTGCCCTCATCAGCACTTAATGGCTTAACAGCAAGCTCATCCCACTCCCTTCTCAGGGGCAGCCACGGCCCCATTTCGCCTTCCTGATCTCTGCACATGTGCTACGTTTTACCTGTTTCCAGTCAGAACTGTCTCCACTTCTGTGGCTCTGCCCCTGCCCCTTTCCCACTGCTTTTTCCTCCCTTCCCTTCCATTTCCATGGCTGTGTTATGTGGTCCCCATCCCTCTTTTCGCCAGAACTACATTTAGAGGTGTCTCAGCCAAATCCTTGTCTCTCCATCACTCATTCCTCCCTTTTTTGGATAGAAAACCTACCTGGCTTTTTCTGGATTTAGTGTGTTTCTTGTAAAGGTGCTTAAAATAAAATATTTAAACACGCATTGAATCGAAAGTTGAAATTCAAGTCCCTTCTCTGCCCAGTGAGGACCCTACCCACCTAAAACATTTTCTTAGTTGTGTCTGACCTAATGCTTACTGAATCAATCCATGTAAAAATAAATTATTTCAGTTGAAGAGACTCAAAATAACCACATTTCCTTTCATCTTGCACACAGAATAGCTCAAAAGCTAGCCCACATCCAAAAGACAAAGAGGAATTTCAAACACTGTGATTTAGCACAGAGATGCAAGGGGCCTATCACATACATTCAGTGGGCTATTTTTTAGTGGGTTTTTCTTTTGGAGAATGTGGGGGGTGTATGGGTTGTGGTGTGTTGGGGGTTCAGGCCTTACATACATTTTAGATTCGACCCTGAAAGCAAGGGAGTTGGAGACTGAAGTTTGCAGAACCGAGGTTTCAATGTGAACAAGACCATCCCACTGAAGATGTAAGGAGTTGTACCAGTGAAATGTTACAAGCATTTAAAAAAACCTTCCTGCCATCCTCTGAGTTATTTGGACAAATCTGAGAGAATTAACTGGCATCTCTGTTGGTCAGATTTTTGGTCAAGACTAGGTGAGAAGTCAAGCAAGGGTGTGCCATAGCTGCCCAACTATCACCTATCACAGCCAACAGGTCCCACTGGGGATTTGGAAGCTTACAAAACTTTTGGGGAGTGGAAGATTTGGGGCTTTTTTCCACCAGAAAGGTTAAATGGATTAAGGGAGACCTGGTATCCTGCTACCTGTACACCATACATCTGAGGTAACTTGTGGGGAACAGCATGGGATTCACAGCAATAAGCATGACGACGTGAGAACTGATTCAACCAGCCACAAATACTGAAGCTTAAGGAAAAGCTGGCTGTCGTTCATTTCCGTACGTTCTCCCAATGTTGAATGTACATCTCCTACTTGTCACAAGAGAACTTTCACAGAAAACCTCTGTTTTCCTGTTTTGAGAGAGCACTTGCATCAGTATCTCCTGCTGTTTGCAATAGCATCATTCACCACCTCTGAGATCCAAGGCCTAATTCAGCAGGAGTGTTTTGAGCTTTGAGGCCAAATTGGACCAGGGAATACATGCTCTGTGATCCTTACTGGCACTCGGGACAATTAAGTTATATTAAACTCCACAGCAGTGAGGTGGGAACTGGAGGTAGTAGCTGAGTTGAGAAGCTATGAACATAAACCCCTTCATTTTAGGTGCCTCAAGTAGCAGCTGGACAGTTGAACTCTTTTATGGACCTTTGCCTGTATGACTTCCAAGACCTTTGACTTATTTTTAATTTGTATTTGCCTGAAAAGGATCTCAACTCCATTATCCATCGATGTTCAATGTTTTATCTGTGATCAATTCCTAGAGATTACGTTCTCCTGCCAGCATCTGGCTTGCAATTAGTGACCGCTGGAGTCCATGGAATAGACACAAGGCAAGAGATCAGTAGTGGATAAAAAAAGCAAGGGTTAAAGAAAATCTAGAATCCCAGTTTCTGTATATGGATAAGTCGCTGAGTTCAGGTACTTAAGATGATGATCTTGCAATGGTTTGCTACAGTATGTTCACATAACCCTATTTTAGGGAGTGACTGAGGGTAAAAAAGAGCTGTGAAACTAGAGGTTTTCATAAGATGCCTCTTGTTACCCCTTTCCACATCTCAGCATGTACAAACTCCAGTGTGAAAGCTGCTTAGGTAGCACTTTATGTACCATGTGCTGTTTGAGCAAACGAGCCTGTCAACCTTTGCATCGATGCAAAGCCTCACTGGCCTCTGAACATTCCGCATTCTCATCCTCCCCTGGTACCACAATAGCTTAGAAACGTGTTTTGTTTTTCGAGAAATGTTGAAGCTGCATCCAAGAAAGATTGTTGCCAATGCTAATCTCAGCACTGGCATCATTAGCAAAGCAGAGATCATGCTGTGTAAACGGTATGACAGATCTGTTTGTCTCATGCTTTAAACATGACACTTGCTTTTTTTGGCCACCATTTCATATTTTCCCCAGTTTTCCAAAGTAAATCTGAAACTGAAATCAGCAACTATGAAATCAACCAGAGACTATAAACTCTCAGGACTGCAAAACTGCCAGTTTGCATTACCCAGAGGCCTGGATAGCTAGTTTGGCTGATGCTGCAAACACTGAAGGTAGGACTGGGATCTGTTTGTGCCTCAGCTAGAAGATCTGGAATGGACAAAACTCTTGCTAGGGCTCTTGGCAGAAGGAGCACGCAGTGCTCTGAAAATGCTGCCCTTCAGCTTACAATTCTGAGAAACGTTGTCCTGCTGGGGCCAGGCTTTAGCAACACATGCTTCAGACAATTTAATGCATATTTGCTTCACAACTACAGTCTCAGTTCCAGCCAATACCTCTGCAACACACACTTCCTGCTTTCCAGCTCAGGAGATGAGCAGCAGCCCTATAACAGCAGGGAATAGCAGGCACAACAGCACCTGGCTACTGCATTAACATAGGTCTGTAAGCTATGCACAGTTATGGATTATATCATGCATGGCAGTTTTCTGCACAGCCATGCTTTTCCTCACCTGCCCAAATGTCCAGTCCTCACCTATGGTCTCAAGTTAGCGTTAGTACAAAATCCAAAAAAACCCTAGCAGCTGAAGACATCTGATGCCCAATTACACAGCTAGTCAAGCCCTTACACCCTTTTGCACTGTGGTACCTTGAATTTCTATGAATGTAAGGCTTTATCCACATCAGCAACTCTGGAAAAGACTCAGATTACATTAAAACATGCCCTAGAAAAAAACTATTCTACTATACCCCTGAAAGAGAAATTTCAGATTTTTTTTAATCATAAAAAAGACTCAGAGAATGATCCTACATCCTCTATGCATATATCTAAGCAAGTAATTCAAAGAAATATTTCATTATAAAACACAGATGTAAATACTTTGTGTTTTCTACCAGCTGTCAGCACAGAGCCCTTAAGCTTCCCGTAGGGCAATACTGCCCTCTTTTGGCGTAACCCGTTATGAACAATGTTTTACAACGGAACTTTCAGCAAGGTTAAGAAGCATGTTTTAGGGATACACTTTTTTATCTTGTAGAAAAATCAACCCCTTGAATTTTGGGAAAAAAAACAAACAAAAAAATCCCAAACACAAAAACCCACATCTAAAAAACCTAAACCAACAAAAAAATCCAAATCAACCTGAAGCACTACGAATAACAGACTTACTCAGTTTTGCAGGATGTTGATCTAAAAAAGTCACTACTGGTAACATATTGCCGAAAGCCAAAGTTACAGAATGTGTTATATGTGGAGCAAACAGTACAAAATAGTGCATTAGATGTCTGCTCTTACTGATTACAGCACAGATATGCACTGTACCATTTAGGAGAAACAACTGAAGGCTGGGACAAAAGCTAAAGTTCGAAAGATTAAAAACCAGGCATTTAAACTGGTCAAAACACTGAGCAAAATCTCCTTGCAAGCTAACATATACAAAACCTATCAATTGTGCAGATGTAGGAATGGGCAGAAATTGAAAGTATTGAAACAGGAATCCAAACTTCTTGCTAATTTTTCTATGATGTAACTGATCTGCTGCTACTGTTAATGTACCAGTCGCTTCCCTCATCCAAATATCCCACCACTCAAATCCTTATTGCTACTCCTGTCCCAACCCTAAAAAATAGATTGAGAAAATGCTTTTTGGTCACTTAGTGAAGTAGAGAGATAAAAAGGCTCACTTGTCTAATGTGTAATACGGTACTGACACTGCTAACAGCAGGCCATGCACTTAGTACTGAGTTTGCAAGGCCCCTGGACTCACTGTACCTGAGCTTTCCTTCATCTGCCCACAGCTCAGTTTATCTGTGACAGCAACCCCTTTAGTTGACCTGGTGCGTCTATAGGTAACCTGTTTTGCTCATCTTAATCTTTGTGTGGTACAAGCCTAGTTTTACATAGGTAACAGTAACAAGCTATTACTGGTGGCAGAACAAGGTATTTATAATTTTCACACAATATATTACCGCAGAAAATACTGACAAGGTATGAGAGAAGAGGGAGGCCCTGAGAAGTGGGGACACAGGAAGCAGCAGAGGTGAACACTGGAATGGGATGGCAATAGATGGGGCTGGTGTTTGGAATGAGGAGATACAACAGCTGTGCAGTTCTATAATGGCCAGTAAAATCAAAATGTAGACCTAAAGCCTGATAAAACTGTTCTTAGTCGTAATAAAATATAGTATCTAACATATGCAGATTATCATACATATATAACTTTGATGCAAGCTGGCGCAACAGAACAAAGAAAGATGAAAAAGCACATTATCCAACATAAATGACTCCCAAACGGACCCCAGGAGAGTAAGAAGGAACCAGCAACATCAATGAAATATTCTTCCCATGGACTGAAAAATTCTGTGTTACCCTCTCCAGCAGCTGTAGGCTATGGTTTAACACTCGAGGAAAAGGGAGATTCCAAGAGAAGGAGCATAAATGAAGTTCATGTGCTACAATTTAAATTGCATTACTGTGATTTTTCTTTCCTCTATGTAAAAGTATTCTAACTGCACTATTCTTTTCTAAAATATTTAGGTCTAGACTAACCGTGATTCTTGAATTAGACTCTTAAGATCTCAAAGTCTGTATGTGTATATAGATCTCTCTGCCCAAGAAAATTATTTTTATTGTAACACCTTCAAGAGATAAAACTACCTACCCCTTTCTAGGAACTAAAGATTAATGAGCCTCCAGATCTTGACTAGGAATCTCATGAAAGCTTCAGTAAAAATCATCACTTCAGTCATGATTGTTTCTATCAGAAGATGGAAAGAGTCCCTCAGACACACAGATTGTCATATAGATTTGTAATAGAGACCAGCCATTTACCAACGCAATTTCAGAAATGAGTCTTAAGTAAGGCTCCTAGTTAGTTTCCTTGCCTAAATAAACCAATTTTCAGAGATGTGACATGAACAGAAGCCATTAGACTTCAAAACCAAAGTATAGAGAAACATGATCAAACTGAACACACTGTCTCAAGAACTTAAAAAAGGACATCCTGGCCAAGTATTTCATAGACTACTAGGTCACATCCAGCAGAGAATAGAGCTTTAACAGGGAGATGTCAAAGCTCTTCAGTTGCCCTAACAAACCAGTTTAAAGCACCACAGAATGGAAAGGATGACAAATCAGAAGACTCTAGAAAGAAAATATTACCATCATGGGAAGCAGCACTAAATCAGCATCAGATTCTTGGTTCCATACTGACCATAAACATGGTGCGAGCCTGCAGCTAAACAAGCCAGCTTTGCTTGAGCAGAGTAATTCAACAATTTGACAGGTACACTGCAAAGCTACAGAAGCCAAAGACAGAGGCATTTATCAAGCCAGACATCTAGATTTTAATGGAGATATTACTGAATGATAGTGAGAAACACAACTTTCAAGCCTTACTGTGCCAGTCACACTTCAGCGGCCTTCATACATGATTTAAGTGTTGTCAAAATAATTAGCAGCTCATTAAGGTGGAGTTTTGTACAAGCCTCTAAGAACCCAGCACACACTTATCTTTTTTAATTGATCAGTAAATCCCACAAAGGTAGAAACCTTCAGTTTTACTCAATTACATGAATGGTGAGACACTCTCAAGGAAATATGGATTAATATTTAATAAGTTAAAACCGCTTTAATCAGAACACAGCATATTTGATTACATTCCCTAGTTGCTTTCAGGCTGACAGGTAAAGATGCACTTTAAAAATTAGTTTAGAGAACTAATGACAGCATTTACAAAGAGGAAAACAGTCCCAAATGGCCTGCACCTAAGCAAGCAAGAGACAGCGCTCAGCTTAACAGAACTGTTGAGGTTTATTTCAATGAAAAGAGTGCCAAGTTTTTGACGCAGCTGTTCAGTATTTCCTGAACAACACAGGATTAAAAACTAGGGTTTCTGAAAAGACTGCACTAGTCTTGAGTCCACCTCCAGACCAAAGGCAAAAATCTCCGCAAGTTCTAACTCATCACATCCTTCCCTACAGTGGCCACAACTGAAGTACTGCTAGTCAGCCTAGCCTACCCAGTTTGTATTTTTCCTCCTAGTGGTAATGGAACAGGGCTGCACGGAGAGGGAGTTTCAATAGAAAGCACGACTTGCTAGACGCTCACCACCCTTACTGTTCTTACCTCAAAGTTTTCCTTATTTATTTTGACCCAGACAGTTGCTCTGTTGAGGGTAAAACCAATCTCAATATTTTGAGAGGAAAAAAATCCAACCCAACCATGAAACTCAAGTGTAGCTTTTGGGTTCTCCAGCTAACTCTCCACAAACGTATCTTCGAAAGCAGTGCTGGGCCCAAAATGTTTTTCCTGAGTCATGAGTGACATGTCATCTTCCAACCTTTGCAAAAATTTGAAATTCAGCAAGAAGGGGTATCACTATTTCTGAAATTCAAGAATAGCCTTTATTAAAAACTTACTGACCTAACTATGAACAAACTGGTATCTGAATTTCCAAATAACTGAAAGTACTTGCATAGAAACACAGAAATTCAAGCAAGCAGAAACCACAAAAAAACCCCAAAACCCGAAAAAAGCCATTTTATTGCAACAACGTCCCCATCATCAACTGAGATGGCAAAAATTAAGTTTTAATTCATTTTGCGTTTCTACCTTTTATTTATGTAAATATAAATTCAAGAGTGTAAAATAAACCCACATATAAAACACAGAACATTCTCTTTCAGTAACTCCAAAAAAACCTTACATACGGAAGAATCATGACAAGTCAGCCGCTGTCCATTTTTCCTAGTATACAGGCATGACAGAATACAGAAATTTATTCTCCAAAAGCATCCTGTATAAAGTCCTTAAAATATTTAAGTAATATTTAGTAATCTCATACTCCTGAGCTTATGGATGTCGATTCGAAGAAAAGGAGAGACAAAAAACCATCTCAAACTTCAGGTTATTTCAACTGCATCTAAAATATCCATTTAAAAGAAGATTATATTCAATTCTTATAGCTGAAGCATCACAATTACTCTATTAGTATCATTATCTGGGAAAACTATTTCTTAATTAGATGTTTCCACTTTTAAAATAAAGTCAGAATATCTCAAATAGTTTTGTTCACTTAGACTGTAAATACATTGCGGAAAGTAACTCCACATGCTGGTACAACAGGCCTTCATGAAGTTCCACTTAAACATTACTATGATGTACCTTAAAAAACAGGGACTACAGCATGAAATGCACCATAAAGAGTCAAGTATCATGGGATTACGTATCATCTTTCTCCTTGGATGCAACAAAATGCTTATGTATTTTGAAGTCAATACTGGACTGTTAGACCACATGAATACTGGCTGGTTATAAATACCTGGACTAGGAACATTTACTGTTTTAGGAAGATGGGATTATTTGTTTTATTGTTATTACACCAAAAAATTGTTATCAGTATTATAAAATGTGTCGTGCAGGATATTTCAAAAGGAATGTTTTTCACTGGGTCCAACAAGCATATGCTTCCAATGATTTTGGCTTTTAATGCACGTCATGCCAAGTTCTTAATAAACAGTTTTCCCTCACTGGTTATGTTACTACAGAGTGAAGAAATTAAGATGGTAAAAGCAAACAATGTTAAAAATGAGAACTGCAAGTAACTTCACAACTAGAAGAGGAAATATTGTAGAAGGATTTAACTCAGCACTATTGTGGGTCCCCACAGTTGCACTGCTACTCTTAGGTTTCCAAAAGATGCAAATGAATTTATAAATATTTTTGTGCTAAGAGCCATGCTCAGAAACAAAATAAAGGCTAGCACAAGTCTACCTTCCTGGAGATGCATGTTAAGTATAAAATTCAGTTACTAAAGTGCATTTGCGGAACAAATTCTAACTTCTACTATTATAGCTATCCCAATAAGCAATACAAACTAAACTTTGTTGAAATTCTACCTCTACTTAAAAGCAGTAAATATAGATGGCTGAAATCTAAATTACAGTCTTGTACTATCAAACATTTTGACTCAATGCTGTGAGCTGCAGAAACAAACAAAATGTACTGTCCTAAACTTCCCATAAATGAGAAGGTACCTCTAGTTAGAAATACTGGAAGTGTAGAATGGAGTTAAGTATAAGCAGAGCTGAAGTAAGCATTGCTTTTTGCTTCTTATTCAATATGGTGTTTCTTTAAGGCTCTGAGAGAAGTTGTTAGTTTTTCCTCAAGATCTTTTGGCAAGAGATATAAACACAGAAATAGCAGGGTCATCTGACATTTCAGAACTTGTATTTTCATGTATCATTAAAGCCAGCTCATTCAGTGTCTGTATACATTTATTGCACTTGAGTTGTTGGAATACATCTATACCAACATAGTAATAATGATTGCAACAAAGCCATAGTAAAATAAAAGGGTCTGATTCGGACATTAGAGGATAAGTGTCTGCATGTTTAAAATGTTCCCCTAATAGTAATAAATACAGACAAAATGCTCATCAAGTCAGATGCACATGTTTAACAACTATTTAGCATATATAAAATTTCACTCATCCTTTTATCAATACAAATCTGTTAGGGATCAAAAAAGACTTACCATGCAAAATATTGATTAGTGCTGCATAATGGAATATATATTTCTATCAGAGTTAAAACAGCATTTTCAAAATTTAAAGAAAAATAGATTTTTAAAAAGGGATTCTATTGTTGAATGCAAGTCTTCCTTGTAGCAAAGACAAGATAGAGACAAGTTACGATTTATCGCTGTACTTCAGTCTTGATGAAAGACTAATAATTATTTGTCCACCTACTTAATAAATGCTACATTTTCAAGAATAAAAGGAACTATCAGTAGGCATTATTTCTACTTAAACCAAGTTATTTATTTCTCTCTGTAATAGGTCAAGTATGCTTTTAAAGATTCAGGTAATGGTAGACTCATAATTTTCTCTCTCAACAGATTTCGAGGAGGTTCTTCTGGCTTCAAGGCCTCACTGTGATCTTTTTCCTCCTCCTCTTTGTTGTCATCTTCCATTCTTTCATCTTCTTCACTATCTAGTGGCTGAGGAATGAGCTGATTACCAACAAACACATAGGTGTTAATCCTGCGTCTACGACATCTCCTGCGTTTTCGTTTCGGGGGAGCCTTCTGAGCAATACCCTTGGCTTTCATCTCCTCGTTTATGAAGTTTCTAAGGGTGCGTCTGATATATATTCGAGCCAGGTCCTGGAGATTCCTAACAGCACATGGAGCTAAAAATGAAAAGAAACTAAGTTATACTAAGTTCCCTCCAGCACAAAAATTACTGCTTTGCAGCTACGACCAAAGCTCAAGAGTAACTGAAACTTTAGTACATGCTACAATATGCAAATGAAACAAGGGTAGAAAGAGCCACCTTGACAAACCCTGTGGCACAGTCCAGGAAATTAAGAGGTCTTTTGGTAGGTATACAAGAGAAGTAGAAAGAATGAACAGATTATTAACATAAATGTAAGAAATCATACAACAAATACTGTCACCTTTTAGCACCTGGGACATCTTGGGACCTACTGCTGGCACTATTTCAAGATCAGCTGATGGGATACAATTTCTAGCCCTGTGTCACATTTGTTTAGGCAAGTGCCTTTCTTCTGCTCCCTCTTCTACTCACTATTCTTTTCCCTACTTCCTACTGAATCTAACTTATGAAGGAGGTCCATGTCAACTTCACAGCTGACCAACCAGGTAAGTCACCCATAGCTTTGCAGCAAAAAAGGATCAAGATGTGAAGATCTGAAGGAAAAAGAAAAAAAAAAAACGAAACAAACAAAAAACCACGCAGGTAACAAAAAGCCAAAGCCACGTATTTTCCAATGACAGACAGGCAGGTGATGGTGAAGAAGTACTGCTGGGCTGGTGGATGCCTGCCCTAGACCAGCTGCAGCTGACTAATTCCAAGGAAAACAAAAGCAAGAAAGCAATCAACCAAAAAAGCAGCCTTTTGAACTTTCTTTCTTGTCATTTTAATTACTATACAAAGTAGCATAAAATTAATGGGGACTAACAGCAAGAAAAAACCTAGTGCAGAAATAGTTTTGATAATCACACTCCCAGTATTGTTTTCAGCTTAAAAAAGCAAAAAAACCCAAAAAAACCCAACCCAAAACATTCAATGTATTTCAAGCAAAATCTATCATTTCATACATTGACTTCAGTTGCATGCTAGTTACTCCTATCTGAGACAGAAAGGATGTTTATAAACATCAACACTGACTTCAGTTCATGCCAATGGAAATAAAAAAAACCCCACACAACAAACCCCCCAAACCAAAAAACAAACAGCTCCCCACCCCCAAAAAAACCCAAGCCCCATTTTTTTAATATTAAACCAACTCAAAATTCAAAACCAAACAAAACTCTATCTAACCATACAAAATACATTTATAAGGCCAAGCTAAACAAGCCAGGATTGCAGACTGCCAATCACAGTAACTGCAAGCAGAAGGCATATGAAGTTGAAGTAGTGGACTAGCAGGCATTAGTCCCATATTCAGAACTGTCTAAGAGAGACTTCATAAAATCAGAAAGAAAGAAAAGTAATTATTTCCTTCAAAAGATGATGGAATGAAATTTTGAAACACTGTGTCCCACAAAATGTTTAATAACAGCAAACTCTCAGCTCTCTTACCCTGTGAGGTAAAATAAAACAAATACAGTATTTTTAGTGCTAGTTCTTATTATATGCTATTTGATAATAAGAAAATATTACTATATAATATTTGATAATAATTTAATAATCTAAAAGGTTTAAAGACAAAGTAAGCCACTCACAGTCACATTCCAGATCATAAGCTATAATTGGTAACTACCAACAATTTTTGTACATAAAGGAAGTCAAGGCTTAAAACTCCTGCACTTATGTTCAGAAATTCCAGGCACACACACACAAGCTACAAAGAAAATCAGCTTTTAGAAACCTCCAGACTTGCTGCATTTTTTGAATTAGAGAAATGCTTGATAGGTAGAAAAGACAGTTAAGAAGTCTTAACAGTGAGACAGTCACAAAGCTTTCCTATGCAGGTATTAAAATCCATCTGAATACACAACTACTCAGGAGGATACCTAGGGAAGACTTCAAGTAACAGAAGTAGTCTTAAGTTCCGCTGACATTCATGTATTTAAGCCAAACTGACCAAGAAAGACAACTCACTTTTTTTTGACTAGTGATTTTCTCAAACTTGCTTGATGTTTAAAAACATAGTAGGATTTCACTAACCGTTTATCTAAGAAGTTTCATTTTTTCTCCTTCATTATGATTAAAGAAAATAGAAAAAAATAAAATTAGACTTCAATAAAATCTACCGTTGTGACTTACCATGGATGTACTAGACTCATGATTAAGAGATTTTTAATACATACAGTGCACTGTGGATCAATACAAGTTTACTTCCCCCATTAAGTTAAAAGCATGAAGCTGTGCAATCATGTTAACATCCTGCTGAAGTGCAGAACTTTTTTGAAATGCAAAATATTTATTTTACCAGTGCTAGTGGTGCTTGACCTTTTATCATATATCTTACAGTCTACCCAAAGACAGAGTTTGTCCTTGCAACGTCACACAGTGTAGGCTCTCTAGTGTTGAATAAGTCATCTTAAATCATTTACACATATGATGAGAATCTGGATGCGGTTTACTGCAAACCTGTCTCAGTTTGTCTCCTAAAAGCATTAACCAAACCATTCCCTTAATGGATTTATTATTTTTTAATGAGAAGAACAGGATGCAATTTTTGAAAGTTTAGTGTCCTAATGTCCACTTCTTTCCAATTGCCTAGTAGTAGTGAACTGTGTCCTAACCAATAACTAAGTTGCTTTACCAACACCTCTGCAGTTTTCTATGAGAAAAAGATCCTACTTGGGGAATGAGTGGCTGACAGATATTTTACTAAGCTCTATATACATATAAGAGTTATAACTGTAGTCTATATAACATTACGTATGTGTCAGAAACCATTCAATGGTTGTCTGAAGTATGGCACAGACTCAATGTTTACTTAGTAGCAACATCTGCAACTTCTAAAGTTTACAGAAGGATAATGTTTACTGATGTTTACAGAAGGATAATGTTACTGGATTTGAAACAAACAGACAATACTATATAAAAGAGAAATCTGCTAGAATTTTTATTTCCTGAGCTTCAGATCCCTACTTTTTACACTCTCCCCCCCCCCCTTTTTTTTTTAAGCTTCATGATACTGTTCTATGATTCTATGCTACAACTAGACCAGCCTGAGCAGTGGAAAGAAGCCTAATAGATTTCATTTTGCAGTGTAATTCGAAGCCTACTTCTGAACACTACTGATCTGCACTATTTTCACTCTGAAAATTCAGTAACAGTAATAAAGAACACTCGAAAATCCACTTCTGAATTCTAGGGAACTAGACCGTATAAAAATCACAGTAAGATGAGAAAGTTTGGCAAGCCACCTCTGTATTTCCCTGTTATCATGACACAGCCTATATACTATGGACTACATCTAAAGCAAAGAACAGAGGTGGGGAGGGGAGGGAGGGTGAAATAATCTTATATTAACAAATTAATTTCAGGAAATCACTTCTGAGGTCTTAAAATCCAAGTGTCAAAACAAAAATTACATAATTCTTTTGCAGAAATAATGAAAGGAAAAGATCTTCCTTACTTTGAACAAAAAAAGGTAAATACAATAAGGCACTATACTTGGCAGGCTCACATACACTCTCAAAATTAATAGCCTGAGGGGTTTATACCTGTTTCATTGTTAAAAAATGTGCATGGAAGCAAGAAACGGGCAAACAGGACAGGGGGTTTAGGTCCCTTCGATTATATGTTAACAGAACAAAGCAGGAGAGAAAAGCTGTTGTCTTCTGGGTTTTTGGATTTATTTAGGTTTCCACATGCCACTGAACCTCTTAGTATAATGCTACACCTAGGCCTGTCTACACTGACAGAGAATTTCACCTTTATCTGCCACTTCTTTCCCCCTCCCCTTATCATGTTACCATCTTGGCAACATATGTACTTTCAGAGGCATTCAAAAATGCATTTACTAATCCAATTCAAAGCACTGCAGTTAGAAAGCCAACCCCAGTGACTAATAAAACACAGCTAGGAATGACTAGATGAGTTGCAGACAGACACAAGCACACTCAGCTATTAATATACTACCATACCACAGCTGCAGTTTAGGACTGCTCCTTTCATTTCAGTGCGAAGAGAAGAAATACTTTCCTCTGGGAGACCATCAGAAAGTTAGCATTCCTGACAGACTTAATAGTAGTTTGCTATTTTATCTATACCTCCCTAGGAATAAAAAAACCTGAACCAGTAAGGAAAAGAAGACTGGAAAAATAAGCTAGAAGCACTACAGTTTTAGTTCAGGATATTAACTGTTTAGCAACACAGAACATGTGTCAGGAGCACAAAAACATATGCTTTCCTAAGCTGTATGTTCCTGTTCTTTCACTTTATGTCTGTACAGCACAGTCTCTCCAATTCCAAACCACCACCAGCAGGCACTTCAAGCAATCCATCAAAGGGAGCTGCAAAGGGAGCTGCAAACAGAGTGAGCACAAACGACACTTACGCAGTCCCACAGTGTCATGTTTGCCATTGTCATTTCTGTTTGGTTGCACTAGTGGAGCAAATGAAACAGCAAGGATATTTTTACTTTCCCACGTGTTCTGTCCCGTTCTCAAGATTTGTGTTAGCTGCATAAAAACAAAAATAAATTAAATCAGTGGTTACAGTTTTGCTGTACTCAATACTATTCAGACTGGTGTTCAAATACACTGGTATTTTGAGCTGCTTCAGATTTATAAAGGCCGTCTTACAAAAGACAGTTTTGATTTCATATACCTTGAAACTTTCATATACCTTGAAATATTACATAGTACATTCAGAGTACTGAATATGGCTCTTTGGCAATGGGAAGAGATGCAACTGGAAAATTAAGGCCCAAGGTTAAGTTTAGCTTTTTCTGTTTTTTTCCAAAAGTTCACAGAGTACTTTCAATTGGAAGCTACCTCTGGAGTCCCACCTCCTGCTTGAACAAGACCAACTTTGAAGTTAAGTTGGGCAACTCAGAAGCTTTTCCAATTAAGTTAAAAAGAGATTTCCTAGGATTGAGATTCCCCAATCTGTCTAGGCAACATGCTGTAGTGTACAACCACTTTCATTATGAAAAACTGTCTACCCTACAGGATACATGCTGCCATCTGTAACATTCTTCTTTCAGTCTGATGTGCACCTGTGAGAACTGGATTCCTGTCTACTAGGTAAATTCTCCAGCCCTTTAGGAAGTCAGGTCCGGAATTAAATGCTCCCTTAGCCGTTTCACTGCAGGCTAGATTAACTGAGATACTTCAGCTGCTCCTTCTACTTTACATGCTGTACCTCCCTAACCATTTGTATATAACATAGAAATGGTCACAGTTTTAATTTGGTTTCAGACTGTGACTACTTCTAAGGAGGATTCCATTGATTTCAACTGACAGTATCTTAGGTCAATAAAAAAAATTATGAAACTGAATCATGCAGGCTATGTTTAAATTATTTTAAATTATTTGTTTTAAATTATTTTGAGAAAGCAGATACATGATGTGATATTTCTTTCTGAAAGATAAAAGTAACTCGCATGTTTATCAACAAGAATTTTAGTCATTATCTGTATTCAGGAGGACATCGACTTAAGTCACAATGTGTTTTTCTCAATTTCCTTATGAGTGAAACAGGAAGAATAACAACTTTCCTTTGTAAAGCCTTTTGAGATTTAAGAAGTAAAGGTGATAAAAGTGTGAAGTACTAATAAAGTAATACACCTGCCTGAAAAACATTTAATCTAACATGGAAAAGCAACACTGAGATCTGATGAAAATTATGTCATATTTTCATTTTTTTCCCTTCCCTTACAATGTCCCACAATTCACAACTATTTCATACTTATCAGAAATAAATTCTCTTGGTTTAGAGAATGGTTTCTTTGTTTTGAAGTTATGACTGAAAATAACTGCAGAAGAGAAATTTCAAAGCAGTTCTGGGACTGGTATAATACACTGAAAATACTATGAATGGACTTCAAGTATCATTGAAGACAGCTCTGTCACAGACTTTGTTGGAAGCAGGATATTGATGCCCTCCTACAAGTTTAAAAGTTCAAGACTTCATTAAAAAGACTAGCATCTGCTTAACTGCAACAAATACACTGAATCAAGATATTAACTGAACATTCATTTAGTCAAATATACATTTAAAAGCATTCCTTAAATTATGTATTTTTCATACTAAAAGATAAAAAGGGAAATTGTCACTAAGTCACCTGATCTTCTATAGGCATTACTAAAATGCCTCCAACTTTCAATAAAATTTTCATGTAGTTTTCATGGTCTTTCTGGACTCCAGCTCCACAGTAAATCCGGTCATACTGATGACTGTCTGAGGCTATTTCCAAACAATTACCAACCACAAAGGCAGGTTCACAGAACTCAAATCTAAGGGGAAGAAAAAAAAGAAAGAAAAAAAAAAAAAAAAAAAGAGGGGACAAATTTCAAATTAGGATCTTTAAGAAAAGCCAGTCCAGATAAAGACAGAAAAATATATTTCATATCTTCCTTTATGTAATGAAGAAAGATTAGCATATGTACTTTAAAAGTCTGTATTACGGCAATACTACTTTGAAAATAACCTCTTTTGTTTTTCTGCCACATCAGGGACCAAAGAAAAACTCTTAAGCAGTTATAATTATATATTATGCGAAACAGAAAAGGCTTCAAAGCATCACCAGACTTCCTACCTGCAAATATGTTTGTCTAACGGAACCTGACAAGCTGTACAGTAGAAGTCTTTACAACAGTACACTCATCAACAATGTGCAATACCCAGGCTGTTGAACAAATACTGAAAGTTCAATACCACACCCCCCCCTTTTTTTTGAAAGCCCATAAAGGAGAAAAAAAAACAGGAAAAAAAAATATTAATGATCTCAGAAGCATCTATTCTAATTTTCATCAGCATATGAAAGTTACCCAACTGCTTTTAAGTGAACTTAAATTTATACAGAAGTTGGAAGGACTGCAAGTACACTTTGTCACTGCGTAAAATACCAAAGAAAGGTTGTACAGCACACAGCATTAGTGCCAAAGCTGCGTATAATCTCCACTACACTGATACTTCGACATTTTTCAAATATCTGCAGCACCTTACTGCTTCAGCTGTGACATTCAAATTAATTTACCTTTTTGTCAAAGATTTCCTTCAGCGAGGAACTTTACATTTTCCCCAAGCACTTTAAAATTAAGAGGAGAGGTTACAGAGTCGCTTACAGAAGGGATTTATGGTTTTCTTTGGAGGAAAAAAAAAAAAGTATAAGCTAACACCTTGATGTTGCATGAAATAGTTGATAAACTTCATCCAGCAGCATTAAAATCCAATGCATCTCAAACTTCATCCAGAAGGAATGATTTTTTTTTCCTAAAAACTTCTTCAAATATATGTTGCCATTGTATTTTACAATGCTGACTTTCCAGCTGACTGTCATCAGAAAAGAGCTGTTTTACTTGCCTAGCAGCAGCCAATCCCAGTACGCCACCTGGTAACATTCAAAACTATTTCTTCAGTTACAGCAAAATTTGGCAGCTATCATTGCTTATGGACGCTGACTATAAGGATTGGTTGACTTTCCAATCTACAACACCGCCATTAACAAATCCGAATTCTATTAAACTGAAGTTTTTGCTGGAGCTGTATTTTTTCCCCAGACTCCAGGATGCTTGACCCTGAAAATAATACAATACTTTATTCAGAGACAGACACTAGAATCCTCTACCAACTACTGCATAGCAGTCGTGTTATATGTGGCCATCAGTCCATAATGCCGTTTCCTTTTCTAAATACAGAGGAAAAACTGAAAGCTACAAACACAACTGCTAGATTAAAGAGGAAAAACGAAGCAGGTGTGGGGAAGGAAGTGGTGAATGACTGCCTTGTTAGCCCAGCCTGAACTGTGGCTGAAGCAATTTCAGATTAACACAGAAAGACCTAGAAATACATTAGACAAGGTTAAATGCTGTGAAGAAATTGAAACCGAAGGCACTGATGACTGTGCTAAAGAAGCAATCTCATTTCACAAGCACTTGCACTATCATGTGGCTTTCTACATTCAGTGAAGGTCAATCAGGCAGTTCACACTACAGCTTTAATTTCAGGTTGCCTGTAGTTTAAAAGTCAAGCATCACCACATCAATTTAATTTTAAAGTTTGAGTAAAGTACCTTTGTGGGTTTCAAAAGTACAAGACGGAGAGGGTGGGAGGCAAGGAGAGAGAGAACACGGTACTTTTTTAAAATGCAGTTTTAAATCTAGAGAGAGTCTCTGGATAGTTGTAGAAAAATTAAGACAACCTGCCTGCCTAACTGGGAAACTTTCACAACTTCTTCTGATCTTCTCAGAATGCTCCTCTAAAAGATCGCAAACTTATTACCAGATACTCCTAACTTCTTCCTCTAGTAAAAACTGCCCTAAAGCTCTCAAAGCCAATGGTCTCACACCCTCTTAAAACAAGCAGAAACACCGAACTCCCCAAGGAATCAAAAAAAAAAAAACAAAAAAACCCATAAAATATTCCCCAGACACAAAATACTCTATACACAACCTGTGGATGAAAATCCACAGTAGTCTTTACAAACATTGTAAAACCTGAAGGTAATTTCTCATTTAGCTCCATAGCTTGCAACCAGAATGGCATGAAGGGCAAATGAAAGCACAGAAGCAATTTCTGTATTACACCTATAAGAATGAGATGGGTTAAACACCACAGAACAACTCTGCCTATGGAAACAAATTGGCTGGACTGTGCTCCCATTTTTAGCAGTTCTGTGGAGACACAAGGCTTATGACCCAAACAGCTGGTTATTTATCAGTCCATTTACTTCAAAAGAATATCCCTCCCAAATAGCTTCAGCTAATTTCAACCCAACTTGTCAACAGCTGGAGTTTCAACAAAAGACTCATCTCCCACAGCAAACCTAAACACTGCATGAACTGGAGGATATATAATTCCTGAAGACATCTCTTTAGTCCATGGCAGATAAAAAATAAGGGGGTCTCCTCAGCTCACCTGGCCAAACAGTGGTAACAGGTATGGCTGCACCAGTATGCTAGTTGCCCACTCAAACATAGGCAGTTCAGTAACTGCCCTATGTAGCTTTCCTGTTGTTCAGAAAGCTAAAGTAAAAGAAATGGGAAGAAAAGGTCATTAACTGCCTCTGGCCCTAGCAGTAAGTTCATTCAAAAGCCAACCCTCTTCATCCATGCTTCCCACAAAACCAACTGCTTCACATGCTATGGTATGAGCAGTGACAAAATACCAGCAATAAAGGCATACAGAGATCATAGTTAATAGAGTATTATGGGCTTTTCAAACCTAATTAAGCCATACAACTGTGAACCTTACTCCTCCACACTCCCCTGTAATGTAAACCTCACCAGTGATGCCACAAGTCTCTTTCCCCACTTCTTGAATCTTCAACTGATTCAACAAAAATATGCATCTGAATTAGAAAGAGCTGATAAATGCATCTAATCCAGTAACTTGTGATGACCTTCTAACAGAGACTAAAGTATAATTTTGAGAATGTTCTTTCTACTAACTTGCCCAAATAATGTTCAAAATAAGCAAAGTTAATTTTAGCTTTACTCAAATATAAAAAAAAGACTCCATCATTTGATCAGGAAATGATCTAAAATTTAAATACTGCAAATACAAGGGAGTTAGCAATTTGAAGAATACCTGCCAGCAGCAACACAAGCCTGTCAGTCTTACAGTATGAAGTCCTATCAAGCACATTGTTTTACTACGGAACTTGTCCTAATCAGATCCAAATTCTTTTAATCCTACTTGTCACTACACCAAACAAGTTGATTTTATTCCTATTGCCTTCAGGATATCAAAACACTTCAGATATTCAATTTCCTTCTCTGTTGCACAGTGCTATCTTTTATTAGATTAATAAAATTGCTGAAAATAAACAGCTTATTGCTTTAACATGCAGTATTG
Source organism: Coracopsis vasa (assembly GCA_026283785.1). Classification (NCBI taxonomy): domain Eukaryota; kingdom Metazoa; phylum Chordata; class Aves; order Psittaciformes; family Psittacidae; genus Coracopsis; species Coracopsis vasa. The sequence goes on from JANHGB010498064.1 coordinate 42,706, forward strand.
ACAATCGTATATGCTATCTATCAAGATGAGATAATATATCAATTATTTATTTTTTAGTTACCGAGTTGAAACTGAACTAAGAAATGTCAAGTGTTCTTTACCATTTCTTTATCTCCATCAAATGGAGAGGGTGTCTTTGCAGACCTTTATATAGGTAACATGAAAAAACTCTTCACTTCACACATCAGATGCCAAAAATAAGCAATAATTAAGTGCTGGAGCAATCTGGAGAAGTTCTAATCCCATTAGGTTCTTCAGCTGAACCTGGTATCTTGATTATGGGAGAACCAACTGCCAACACAACATAGCAACAGAAAATGAGCAATTTTGTTTAAATGAGCACTTGCCATAGGAGAAATTTAAGCACACACAGATCATGTTTAGCAATGGTCCAAGGTACTCGAGCAGTTTCAAGCACACAGAACATCTGTTGACCTGATTCTGTCCCTTCCATCTTTTGCATTTTTCTAATCTGTCCCTCAAACACTTCAAGTTCATCCCCAAAACAGCCACGGTATTTTTATTCCAATTACATGTAAAAAAAAAAAATAAATAAATAAAATCTGTAGAATGTTAAGAGCATTTCTGTCTGCTGCAGCAACTTACAAAAATTATCAAGTCATAGATTTACTGCCCATGATCTTTTGAGTAAGATTCCCCACAGATGCCAATACAATGAAGCATTACATTATGGCATAAAATGAACATCCATTTAAAAGAAAGCACACAGACGAAGAACTAAGCCTTAAAAGTTTGTTGCTCTTGTATCCATATCCACCAATCTAATACTTGTGTGATAGCAAGACATTAATTAAAAAAAGAGAGAATAGTACAATAATCTACCTTAACAGCAGGGATTGTTTTAAAGAGGGGTTAATTCATTGATCCTACCATAATACCCACCCAGAGAATGGACCCTTTAATTACTTCCAACTCTGAAGATGTACAGGATACTTCTTGGGCTAAGCAATCCTACCTATACAACCTTCATGAATGTAGGATGTTATCTTGATGTCTCTTCAAGATGAAACTAGGTGCAAATACATACTTGATTCTTTAAAAAGGAACATGTTCAATAGAAGGAAAAAAAAAATCAAATAATTTAAAGGAAACATAATTTTCAACATCCACAGGCCCATGTTTGAAGGAAACAGATGTTACAAGATGCTTTAAAAAGTACAATATTGAGGAACCACTTAAACAACTTATGCCTGTCTTTTGCTATGAGAAAAATTAATTAGTTCTTAAAAACCAGCATCAGTCCAATTACATTTACACCTCTGAACCACTACATTATCATCTAACAGTACTCTTCTGCCTATCCCCATGTTTACTAAACACACTTTTATCTCAGCTTGCTGCTCACAGCCCTTAACAGAAAGCCTATTCCAGTATGAATTCATACTGGAACATGAATATGAAATACAAATATCAGAATATGAAAATATTCTGTTTTCCCATCCACACTCCTTCAGTCATTCAATTCGAACCTTCCAAAAAGGTCTGAAACCTCATTCAGTACCATAAAGCTGCTCCAAGACACTCCCTCTAGCCAGAAATTCATGTATTTAAATTCAGGCACAAAGGACTACTCTTCAACTTTAATGATGTGTAAGAAAAGCTTGGCAAGTTAACACTTGCCATTTAATCTACAGTGGTACTACACCGGAACAAAGAATTTGAAAGCACTGCAAGGCAAATTTCACAAAAAGTCATGGAGAAAAAAAAGAAAACAAAACCAGTTTTAATAGATACTTCAAAATAGAATAGCAAATCCAAAGTAAGAACTAATAAAATTAGCTTTACATGAAATTTCCCTTAAACCAAATACATTAATAACCAGACATTGAAATTAATTTGCAAATGTGTAGACTCTGAAAATTTATAACAAAACATTAAACTATTTATGCTACTGTGACAAAGAAGTAACAATTACTTTTCTCCTAAACTAATATACTGCTCTTCTAATTCTAATATACTGCTGACCAATATCTGATACAAAAGGACTCCTCAAGATAGTGGAATAAGGGAGAGAAAACAAAACTAGTAGATTGGTTTAGAAGTTTCTTACTCTTTTCACCTACAAAACACTGGCCTATCTTTCTAAAACACAGCTACAACAGCTGAAAAATTAGTGTTTCCTGTAGTTATTTTAAGATAAGGACTGAAAAGCCACACATAATTTAATCTAGAAAGTTATGACTCCTTTGTCTGTTTGCATTAAAAAGACAAGCCTCTCAGAGCCTCTCCTATGTCAGACAGAAGAATTTAATAAATTGGTAATTTTACTCCACGTGCTCTTAGAACCTATTTAAGTACTGATGCATTCACTGAAAGAAACCGTGAAGAAGGGTTCAGATAATTTAGCCAATATTTCAGGTTTTAAACTGACATAAAACTATCTTCTTTGAGAACCACAAAGGTTAATACTCACATGGCTTTGTGTAATACAAGATGCCACAAGAAGATGCAACAGAATAATGAAATGCTTTCCAATTTCTATGCTTCATTAGACTTTCTCCTCTTACTTGACTGTAAAAGTGCTTCAGAACTAGCGTATCAATTGGATTCAAAAGTGGTACTTATAAGAAAAGGTTTTCCCATTTGTTTCTTAATAAATACTTCCCATGTTATATCCTGCCAGTGATGTCTATTTAAGATTAAATCACTATCCAAGAAACTTAAACCCTTCATCAGCTAATATGGGAATATAATTTCTAAAGACTGTTCTTCCCTATTAAGTGGGACAACAGCACAAGATGGAAAGTTCTTTTGTCCTGTTATCCATTCAATTGTATTCAAGCATTTTTTCAACATCTTTGAACCAGTCTTTGGTTCATGCATAAATGCATATCCAGGGATTGCTGGCACATTTTGTGGAAAAGTTACATTTTACCTATTAGTATTGCTCTTTGTGAGATCTTCTGCATGTAAACTACAAATTCTAGAATAAATGAAAACAAAAATATTCAATCTTTGAAAACAAAACCTACAATGACAACTTTTAAGTCCCCTGTATCTAATTACAATAATATTATTTTTGCCAGCACTAAAGTGATGTTGATAGAATTTTTATACAGTAATTTTGTCTCTAACATTTTTTTCAGCTTCCTGGCAATAAGAAACCTATACCTCTACATTGCTTGTATGTGTCATCTCCATTTTTAAATAAAATTGTCTTCTATTATATTGTTCTTATGAATAAAATTGCTTTTCTATTGTATAACCTCATCCTTTTTATAATTTCTGATAGTCTTATCACTTTCACTCAAGTGAAACAAACACATTAGTCTTTTTTTCTTAAAAAAACACTGGCTTTTAAGATTTATCTCACTTTCCAACACTGGTTTAAATTTGTGAACTTCATTATGTACTATGATAGCAAACTGAAGAACTGTACTGAAGGAATACTTTTTAAAGTATATAGGGATACCTGTACAAGAAAAAATTTCTGTCACTTCAGTTTATTGTCAGAGCCCTAATATATCCGTGGATAGAAGACCCGAAAACAACTTAATCTATTTACATAAACAGAGGAGTATTTGCTTTCTTCTTTTACTGAAGCAGAAAAAAATGCTTCTTATAGGTCAAAATTGTCATGTTTTGTGAAGCAACAGATTTTATAGGAACAAGCACGAAGCGTTGTCTTCACTTGCTTTAATTTAATAGATGTTCTTACTACTACCAAAACTTGTTACAATAACAGATTTCCAATGACAGGCAGTCTCCACAATGTTACTTATTTCTAAAAGACATTTTATGTATGGTTCTGAGGGGCCAAAAATATGTATTTCGCCAACTATTGAATGCTTTAAAAATGCAGGTTTAGTTTCTTCCTAGGTAAGAGTAGATTGTCATTTTTTGAGCATTCTGGTTTACAAGGTGTAGGACTAGAAATATTACTTCTCTCTAATATGTCTGAATTAAAGAAGGAATATTCCAGAAGTTTATCTTCCTTTCCTTTTTGTTTAACATTATCTCTGGCATCGAAGAATCCCACTGGCATTCTTTTAGTCCCCATGTTGTTCCAGTTAAGACTAAACCTCAGCAAGAATTCATTCACCAGTAAAAAAAAAATTAGTTACACTATTTGCAACTAAGACTAAGTTATCAGTAAGATTTAAAATGAGAAAGTCATCAGTGAACTTTGGAGACAGTTTGATTTGCCTGCTTAGACTCCCACTGCAATGATTAACCAGCTGCACAGGAAGGAAGGAGCTTTGTTTTCTTTATGTGTATAGAAGGAACTTTCCATTTCAAATCTGCTTTAACAAAAAGAAAGTGAGTCTTCAAAGTCTTAGCAGGAGGCCTGAATTTCAATGAAGACAAATAAATATTCTGTTGGAATATTAAGCGTACTGTTTTTCAATGCCAACACAATCTACTACAGGACTTCAGGAAGAAGTTTCACCCAGAACAGTTATCCCGGAAGTAGTACTAGGGTTCTTGTCACTTACCATTGAAGTGGTTTCTTTTGATCCTGAGAAGGGTTGATTTTCTTTCACAGCAGAGACTTCACCAGCTTACCCAGGTTTGGTTTTTGATAGGGTGCTAGAAGATGGGCAACCTAGCCTTGCCCTGTGGCTCTCTCTCCAAGCTGGATATTCTAGGTCTAGAAGTTGACTGGGAGCAGAAAAGACAACACATTCCCCTTCAATAAACAGGTGAAGCGGGGCCTGGTACTTGCACATATGTGTTTCAGATAATGCCTTCTTAAGGAATGATTTTTTCCCCCTTAATCGGCATGCACTCCCTGAAGGTTTTAAGAACAAAGAGAGCCTTACACGTATTTCAGACTCAGACAACTTTCTTTAGTCTACACCTAAAATCTTTGCACCTCAACCATGACAACACTTTCAAATGAACTCCTCCTTTGCTTCTACTGGCAAACATATGTTGTCAAGTAAGCCCAAGACAGCATTTTACCTCTTAGAATGAACAACTCCACCTCCATTTAGAGGAAAACTATTTTTATAGATTGGTGGGATATGGATACAGATACAAGTGATTACTGGAATCATTTATCTTTCTGAAACAGGTATCTGAAAAGCCTTTCCTCCGATGAACAGCTCAAGAAGCCAAAACTGAGAGAAGTCCTGCTTCCAGAGGTAGACAACCCTCCTTTTAAGCACAGGGAGTCTCAAATCCTTCTGGACATGCTATTTTTACACTGCTTCCAGTCTTTGGTCAAGCACCTACCCCAGTCATAAAAAATAAATAAATAAATAAATGTTTTAATTACATTCCAACAATACTCTTACAGGAATCAAGAAAAAGTCATTGTACTACAAAGCACTGGATCATTCCCCAATAAAAATGGCATCAAAGTAATATTTCATCTCGTCAGGCAAAAACCCACTTAAACCATCATGACCCAGCTCCACGCAAGTCAGATGCAAAGCCAACGGCCTAGTGCACCAAGCAAAGGAACAACGCAAAGTTTCAAAACATTTATTTAGGTTGAAGCTCGGCCATACGTATGTACCCATAAGGTTAAACACGCTATTTGTTTCAAAAGAAGATGGCTGAGAGTATTCAGACCAGACTGAAGAACATTATATACTGAACAAAGAGTGCTGGGAAGTGGCAATGCAAAGTTTTACAGAATTCCCCATCCGCATAACTCTGCCAGGAAAACTGAACATGGTCTCCATGCTCCTTCTGTCCCCCACATGACTCATTAGAAGCTGCTGGCAAGTTTGAGACATTTTTCTCCCATCACAAACGCATCAATTTAGACAATTAATTTCATTCATACCAGTTGGCCACATAAAATCTGTTTTCAAACAGTAAGGACACCTGCTAGGTATACACCAGCATTCAACAGCAGACAGACACCACACTCCCTTTAACTTGAGTGGTCTTTCGTCCAAATATTAAGCTGACCAAATCAGTAGTTAAGTTCAGATGCCACAGTCAACACAATTTTGGGTAAGTGCTTTTTACTTATAAATGAAGATGCAGGAAAAAGTTACTGAAGCAAGAATCTAAACCAGACATACTGACCCTGAGCACATTACTTTGAGAGGCAGATTAAAACTGAAGACATGATGTATAAATTTGATTATATTAGAATATACAAAGACCCCATCACAGAAAAACCCAAACATCATCTTCATTAGCTACATACAAAGAAAGCAGTTAGAATCAGCTGTGCAGACAAGTTACAAATCCCCCCAAACCACAAAATTCAACCAGCCAATCAGTATCATATCCACTGTAGTGCAGCTACTACCAAGTGAATTTGTATGAAAAAGCACTTTCACAGAAGTATAATTTTTGTTAGGTTGGTGAGGAGGATGGTTTTGTAGCCATTGTTTAGTATTTTGCTCCTGTGAGGAAAAGGTGGATAGTTAAACAGCATATGCCAAGATATACAAATGAAGTTTAGATCATATTAACCGACCTGCTGACTTCTCCCCCTCATTGGAATAGCACTGTAAAACTAAAGATCAATTTAACTATCACTGCAAACAGCATTTGTAACACTGTCCCCAGGGCTGATATTTGCTAAATCAGAGTAAAATACACTACCTGTCCTTTAAGAGTATTTAGATCATTTACTACATATGATCACTTCTTCAAACACCATATACATGCAACTCTGACATTCACTTGTCAGGTTTAGCAACCCCAGTGCTCTGATACTCATTTACAGAAACATCCTAATCAGATTTTACTTAAACAATAGTAACATTTCCTTGCTACCCCTTCACTCAATTTCTATGTCTGTACATAAATGTATCACCAGATTGGAAAGACATTTCAATCAAAACCAGCTTTTTGTATGTCTGGTAGACAAACTTACAGGAATGCAGGAGTACAGGAATACACAGGAACTGATTAGCTGGCAAACAGATCTAACTTAAAAGAGCCACTACAGCAATATGTAAGTAACCACATTTCACACACTTTTTTTAAAGACAGATTATATGAAGTACATCATAAAGCTCCCTACTGAATTAATTTTTATTCATTCTGGCTTCTGTTATGTATTAAACTCATCTAACAAGTGCTTGTATAAAAAAATTAAAGTAGTAGTAATGAAACATATGTATTTTCTCTTACATAACTTTATTTTAGAAACAGTATTAAAATCACCTAGTCAATATCATAAGTACAGAATTTAATTCAGATACAGATAACAACAGGATGATAATTTTCTGTTACTTAGGAGCATTAAGGAATAAGGCTTGTGGTCAGACCAGAGCTCCTGAAGTTCAGGGTACGGAAAAAGTGGATTGGGCTCCAGCCAACATAACCAAGAGCGCGGCAGCTCATAAAGCACATCAGAGGTAAAGGGATAGAAAGAATTGTCTCTGCTGCCTGCTGAGGAGGAGAAGAAGTGTAGAACACGCAATGCTTAGGCTAGTACAATGCAAAAGCTTTTCTTCATTTTCAGAAGCTACCTTATAACCACTGTTGGAGAACTTATTGCCTGTAATGGAAAAAAGTCTTTACAGAGAACAGCCCTTGCTTTTCCTTTCACAGAGGCAGAGAGGCCCAAGATCCAGATTCTTACTGGCCAGCTTCAAACCAATAATAAAAAATTGTTAAGTAGAACCAATAAGGCTCAAAGCCCTGTAACCCAGAAGCACAGCAATAAAAATGAGTGGTGTACGAGAAGAAATTAATGCTCGTAAGTCCATCTTTTCAGGTAAAAATAATGAAGACGAATCAGATAAATTCACTCATGTCTACATCAACAGTTACAGGCTAGAAAAAGTTAATTCTGTACAAAAAGATGATGTACAATTATACAATGAAAACTCATGTGGATACAAATAACTCTATACATGCAAAGACACCGATGTACTACATCATTAAGTATGTATGTACATATGCACGTACATGCATACACATACACATGCCAATGTGTACATACCAGTTTTGTTAATTATTACACAGCAGAAATACTCCCACACTTCTAGAGTGCTGTCTTAAGCACTTACCTCATCAACTACTGTTGCAAACTGGAAGTTTTATGTTTTGGTGGTGTGATGCTATTCTCCCTTCCCTAAACTCAAGTAATGATACATTCAGTTTACAAACAAAAACATTGCTGCAAAGTGAACTAGACAAATTAGATACTTACTTATCAAAACTATCACTGTATTTTATGAAGCTCTCCAGCTTTTCCTTGGCATATTCTACCACATCTGAATGAAGCTCTATTCCATGGTTTATCCCAAAAGGTCCTGTAAATAAAAACAGCAGGGTGGTTTTTGTTGGTTTGGTTTGTTCGGGTTTTTTTTTCTTTAAGCACAGCATGATTGAATACAATAGTAATATACCTTTCATCTGTGAAAGTACTAACATCACATAAAACACACGAGTCTCCCAACACCACTAGACAAAGTTATTTTTCGTATCTGAATTACCAAAGCTTACAAGGAAGGTAAAAGGCCAAAGGATCAATGAAAGAACAGGGACAGAACTGTGGTAGAACAATTCTATAGAATTAATTTTCTTCATAAGTATGCAGTGAAAAAGTCTGAGAAACTTTCAACAGTTTTAGTTGGAATACAGGATTTTCAAATTATAATTTAGTCTGTATTTGTGCCTTTAGATTTTCAAGTTTTATGATGTCAAAATTCACATCTTTTGACAATCTGGGAGACTGGGTATTATAACTCTTAGCCACACCTCCTATTCTATTTTGCAGGTTCCAAAATCAGAAGTCTGCTCCCCATTTACTTATATAATTAATTTCCATCTAGAACATTGAAATTTACTACCTTATGTTCACTCATCACAACTGTAACACTGCTTTCCTACAATTGATCCAAGTATATTTCCAAATCAATTAGTATGCCAATAGTTAATGCTATTTTTCAGAAACAAAAAAAATGATGACAGTATTATGAGGATTATCCACACCAGGAAGGAATCTGAATCAGATAGTCACATTTGCTGTGGGGATTCTATATTTAACATGCACAAGTAGCCCAGGGACTTTAGTCACTGGAGCACAGAATTGGAAAAGGAGAAGAAGACAAAGTAAACATCAGTAAAATGAGACAAACCTTGTATTTATAGCCTCTACAGCATTTTAAATCTTTCCTAAATATTTAACTCAAAGATGTTACTCCAACCAAAATTCAATTTGTCTTTTCTAGGACACACACTAATAGAACAGACTTAGGGTTACTGAGAAAGCTTTCATTTTACTGCAAGAAAGAAAATATTATATGCCACTAAGCTGATGAATAACTGCAATTCTTAACATAGTATGGTACATTTTCTACTAAGTGAAATAAAACCAATTCACTAGGTTACCATAGACAGCGCTCATAAAAGCTCTTTGCTGGCAGGCAAGAGATCATCCAGTGAATATTCTTAGAACTTGTGAAAGCAAGTACCTCCTGTTGACATTCACACCTACTGTAAATTTAGTTTATTATCTATCACATTGAGAAAAGCATTAAGATACATGATTATCTCCTTGCTGTTTAATTATTTACTTGCATAGTAAAAGCCTATGAAGTTTCTAAGCAGTGTAGTTAGTTTTAGAGCACACAACAGCATCCAAGGCGCTTTCTTTAATTAAAAGATTATTGCCATTAATTTATAATTAATTTAAAAAATGAAACAACATCATCCATCCCAAAATCCACATATACATTCAAGACTCAACTTTGAAAAACAAAGAACTAAAAACCTGTAAATATCAGTTGCTCCAACAGCTCAAAATTAAATCTATGAATACAAGACACCACATAATGATATACCATTGTATTTGTAATTTGAAAAAAAATACGATAAACATATTCTCTTTTATCAGGAAAAAAAATCACAGCTGTACATTTAAGTAAAGAGTCAGCTAGTCTTAAAGTGCGAAACCAACTTCTCTGCTACTGCTTTTGTCAACTGGCTTCTTTCAGCATAATCAGCTAAAAATTCCACCATCTAGTCTGAACCACATTTTTACAATACCAGTAACTGTTAATTTAATCTTAATGGAGTGGAGAAGGCTTTTTAGTATGTTGCTATACTTATGTTTACCAGCTTAGAATTATTTGCTAATTTAATCTAGTCATTCTGACAGTGCCAATGTGGCAGAAATACTACTCACTATGTTGTCAAATTGAAAGATACCAAGCTACTGTCAAAACCCACATGGTTCTGTTACTAATTTCAGCATACACTGAAATTAGTTTTAAAAAAATGTGAACTTTTAAGAATACCTATAATTTGTCAGAAAATTTCATCTGGGTTTTTTTTTTTTTGGTCGAAAACAGCTGTTCCCTGATTTAAAACTTGCACTAAAATAAAGACTGATCATATGTAACTAGTAATTTTATCAAATGGAGCAGAGTAAGAAAATAAAGGCACACAAATTGTCTTTATACCTTCCATGTCTCACCCTAGCACTCAAATCACATTATAATACCAAGTGGACTTTGAAGACTAGGTACAACACTACAGAAACATGGAAAGTCTACTTCTGCAAGTAGCTGAGCAGTTGCTTGCTCCAGGCTCCTCAGAGCTGCTAGAGAAGTATCAGCACCTGAGCTGGCTGTGTGGGAATGTCTGTAGCATAACTGTGCTCCTCGGGGGCTGTCAGCCAATCTCACCCTCTGTGGAAGACAAGCCTTTTCCTGTTTAATTTCTTCAGGTCTGCATAGAATGTTCTGAAGGACAGGAACTCTGCTCAATAAGGTGGTCAAACTGAGAAGCATTCAATAGTAACCAACAGCCGCTCAAAAGCTGTCAGATTATTACACAGGTACAAGTGCAACATATAAGGCATATTTTCTTTTTTAAACATCATAGCTAAGAAAGAATAATGCAATAATAATGCTTTCCACACGAAGAAATAAATGAATACCATTACTTGCTACCCTGAGCAAAGACTTTAGAGGAAAAAAAAATGAAGCAATATTTACTAATTGTTTTAATAATGAAATAGAATGCTGAACTTAGAATCTTACAATCTAGTTAGAAGTACCTACTCCTAAACAAAAGTAATCTTGAAAAGGGCAAAGAAACACTCTAATAGAATAGGTATCTTTTTTAGTTTATTTTTACCTAGGAATAAATATAATTCCTGCTTCCACAAGTGGAACAGTGGAATCTCTTGAACTGATTGGTATTAACTGGAACAAAAGACACTGCTGGAGATGCCAACAAATCACTTTTGTTATATACTACTAGTGATAATTTCTATTCTTTAAAAAATAAGAACAGATGACAGAAAGTAACTAACTGAAAATTAACAAACCCACTCTTCACACCTCAGCTGTGTATACAGAGATGCAAAAACTTGTGTATTACCTGTCAACACAGTTTCTGCAACTGAGGAAATATGAAAACTCCATGTAATACAGTCAAATTTACACATATCAAAACTACATACTAAAATAAATGAAGTTATTTCATGCAATGAAATTAATTTGTAAAAAATAAGACTATTTATTGGTAAATATGTTCTGTATTCTAAATATACTTCTCAAATTATTCCTTTATGTCTTTTCCTTTTAAACAAAAGGACAGTTTCCACTCAAATGAGAATTTTAGACTACAGAAAAGTAAACAGGAACAATTACCTCTTCCAAAACACTCCATGGATTATCACTGAACAACAGTGTCAGTGAACAGCTTGTAGATAACATACAGTATCTTAACAACACATCTCAAACACCTAGTCCTAAGTGTAGTACTGTCATTTTTAAAGAAGTGAAGTTTTAAAGGACTTGTACAACCCTGTAAATTGGAGGAACAGTGTATTAAAAGGTTGAAGTTACCTAGTATTAATCCCACCATTGTACTCAAGTATCCGGTTCCACTACCCAGATTTAAAAATGACAATCCAGGCTGAAGCTTCAGTGCTTCCATGACTTCAGAATAAATGCAGGGTGCTGACAAGTGTATATTTCCATGCTTCCAGGCCAAGTCTTTATAAGCACTGTCCCTGTGTCCTTCCAGATAATAATCACCACGATCAATCGCTCTGAAGGCTTGTTCCACACTCTCAGTGCGAATGTACTGAGCTTCTTTCAAGTTATCAATTAAGTCATCGTTGTCTTCTCCAGCACTCACAGCTCCTCCCATGCTGAATTTCTATGATAATTCAATTAGTTTGCAAAATACATTAGGAGAAGAGTTTTCCCAAAAGTGGAAGTATGTAATGGATTCTCAGTTCTTCTTTCAGAAGCACATCACAAATGAATCCTGGAAAATAGATATGTTTACATAACTTGAGTTTCAAAAGAGAAACAAACCAACAACTCTTAGAAGGTGATGAAATATTATTAGTATTGGATCACTTTATGAAGCAAAACTACTAAAAGTCAAGACAGCTAGTATTTAATCAAAATTCTTCCCTTCAATCCAACATTTTTCAGGTTGGTTTTATTATGTCCACACAGGCTATCTACATTAGCATTAGTAATGCAGCGTGTTTACACAGACACTGAAAATGATACAGTGCTAAGAACCACATATATTACATTCATCTGGGGGGAACAGCAACTACCTTTGGACTGGCTACAGTCCCATCCTGAGAACTTAGTGTCCAATAGCACTTGGGAGCATCTATCAACTTAGCTACATTCGAAAGGAACCGGATTTATATGCTCCAAAATCAACCCTCAGTGGGAGATAAAGCCAGGTGAGTAGTGATGTCCAGGAAATGCTTCTCAGATGTTCAATTCTGAGTTGATCTAAAATACCAGTGCAGACATAAACCCACATTACTCTGTTCTGGGTTCAGCACAGGAAATCCATCTGCATATCTGAGCTCCTCCTGCTTGCAATATTCACTAGGAGAGTACGAATTCCTTAAGTACCTAAGAGTTTTCAAGAACTTACTGGCACTTAAGAACTAGCAAGTTTCATGAATTCTACACAGCATATTTACTTCAAAGTTATTTCTTCAAAACCGTATTTTATCTGCAGTTACTACATTATTAATCACTAAACATCTAAAATCCAGATGTTAAAATTCTAATTTTGCATGAATTATCAGTAAAATAGCAACAGAAGACTTGAAGAAAGGAATAAAAGAAGTTTAATCCACCACTTCTAAATAGAGTACCCATACTGAGCCAATTGTTAACATTAATTACAAAGTCAGTTTAGATAACCAAAATAAAAGACCATCATGAGCCTGATGCATGCTCCAGGTAACCTTGTTAAAGAAGAAAAAAAAACACACACGTACACACACACACGAAAAAAAAAAAAATACAAAAAAGCACCACAACCAAAAAAAATCACAAAACAAACGAAAAAAAACCCTGGACACATGCTGACTCTTTAATTGCATTGCTGAGTATCACCTTTGAAATAAATTCCCCCTGCGCTTCAAACAAGCATATTTCACCAAGCACTTTTTTTAAAATACAAATGCAATCTTTTATCCGAAAACACTCCAATGCAATTCAGCAAATTCCTGTTTTGTAAATGCCTATTTGTACAAATTTGTGAGTCAGGAATTCACAAACAATCCAGATGCACAAGGTCATTTAAATTACCAAAATGAAGCTGGTTCCTAATTTTACACTCTGAGGATCACCACAATTTTCACACTTAACATCCTAGTGTTCCACAGCAGACAGTAGGCTTGTGCATGCTTAATTGTGCAAGAACATCCCTTTCTAATTCTGAAAAAAACCTGAAGGACAACTTAGACAGAAGTGTGGAAATTGAGGGAGAATTTTCTTTTAAGTAAAAAAAAAAAAATTTAAAAATTTACAAATATATTCCAGCCCTGCTTGTCTGCACTTGCATCACACCTAAAAGCTCAATCAACTACTGAACCAAGTGATAGATAGCAAGTCCTACAGTGACTAAAGCAAGAGATTTTGCAACAGAATCACCCTAAAAAGGTTCACGATTGTCTTGAGAAATGTTTGGAAATAATTTCAACTGAAAAAGTAAATGCAAGAACTGAATATTTTGACACTAATGCTGCAGCAGCTACATTTGAAAAACATGAATACCCCTTCCAGCCCTACCTGCAGAATGCATTCACCACAACGCACCAGCAGATGGAGAACTTCACCAACTATCTGCACTCAGCTGGTGAGCAGACATCCACAAGCCCCTCAGATGTGAAAAGGCTGTTCTTCCAACCTAAAACTTTATCGTTTCCGTCAAATAATGTCTTTAGTGGTCTCACACAAAATTTCTTTCCCATAAATAACATTTACTAATTTGAATATAGCTACTACACTAAAACAGAATTAACTTCTTCAGATATTTTGTAATTTTAAATTCTTGGTATTATCTGTCAGCTAAAGTTTTTGTGGTATCACAAGATTCTCTGCTGATGACACCCACCAAGCATTTCACCTTCATTAATGGTTACCACGCAGAATCTCACAGGCAAGAACAGAAAACATCTGGTATGTAGCATGACACTGCGGAAAGCTGGCGAGAAAACAAGAGCCTCCTCTCAAGAACAGGATGCTTATACAGCAGAACAGTGGCTAGTTGGAAGAGCAGTTGAAGTTTGGGTCTTACTCTGGATACACTGCTCCTGGCTGGAAAAGGTGACATTATGTAGGCAGTGATTCTGCTTGCTTTTTAGGTATCTTGTTTTTGGCTTGCTTTCACTAACCAGCCATGGTGCTCTACTCTGGACTCTACAGCTATGTGATGCAGCAAAAATGCTACTCAAGTGGAAGGTGTTAAAACATCCTAGGAAGTTAAAGAAACAGCTTTTCATGAAAAGTGACCTCTTGTGCTGCACAGAAGTGGTTTTTTATATTTGACTTTCTTTCAATGCTTTTATGTTTCTAAACTTTTACCTTATGAAAGTAAAATAGCTGCTTCTAACAGACACAGATGTGTGAAGTCAGATACATTTTCTACTGTTTTAAATACACATAGGAAACCACCTCACAAGCTATTTTAGCACAGCCAGAGAAAAGGAACAAGTTAATCAAAGCTTTTCTAGCGATAGCTGACCCAGTACCAAAAGAAAGAGAGCAGGACATACCAAGATAAAATTTCCACCTAGCTACAAAGCTCACAGAGGGCATCCTGTGAAGTTTACTGATACCTAAAATGCAATTCACGAAGAGCACAAGCAGCATTCTGATGCACACTACACCAAAAGCCATATAAATTTCAGAAGAAAGGAAGGGCACATAACAAAATACAGCAACTACCTTTAGCCTCAGGAAATCTCTGGAATAAAGAAGCCAACAAAAATGTATAGGTTAGGGACTAAAATTTCAATATAGTCTTGAATAAAAAAGTTCATTCACTGATTAAAACCAACTATGATTTAAAAACCCTGTTCGTGCTATTCATGATCTTTTTACAAGTTGAAACACTTTATCTTGCAGTTTATGTTCACAATAAAAATTAAATGTCACACTTTCCAGTTCCTGTAAAAATCCACAGAACCGTATCACAACTCTGACCTGTTTCTGACCTAACTTGTAACCAATTTTAATTACTTATCATAATTTCTGCTTTATTTTTAGTACTGTCACTTTAATTGAACAGGTGTTCTTTGGCTATGTGAATCTATTTCACAAGCAACACAAAACTCCAAGAAGTTAGTAGCCAGATATAAGGTTTGCCAAGTGTTTTTTTCTGCCAGATCTCAAAGGAACACAAGTTTTGCATGTTTCAGAATTTTTACAAATACATTTGCTCTTCAAGTTAATTCTTTAGGCCGCTAAGGACTTGCGCACTCTCTTAAATACAGATTAAATACCATACTAGCAAGGTATTCAATTAATTTGACAGACAAAACCTTGCCTCTGCTAAATCCACACAATGTCAAGTATCTGACAAATACAGCGTCTTGCGATACTGATACATCCTGACTCCACACAGATGACTCCTTAAAAATACAAGTTATTTGAGACTACTAACTTGACTTTTATGTTGCTTCAAAGGATTAAAAACAGAAGAAAAAAATATAATAAATAGGATCAGACATATTTCTAGTCACCTCCTCAGAACTATTTTCACTAAGGTACCAGCCTGGAGCACACCACACTGAATCAAGACTGCAATACATTATCTTAAAACTCAGATGACATACAAAATTGTTTGGTGAACCTTCCCCTTTAACCCAGGAAGAGGAAGAGATAACAATACATCACTGAGCTATGCATTAATATAGACATAGAAGTCAGCTGTTAAGTTTCCCCCAAAAAGGAATATTCTGTGACTTGCAATAGGATGGAATTAACCACAAATGCACAAAACGGCCTGAAACACTTTAGTTCATTTAACAGTTTCAGTTTACTCATAGTAGAAGTCAGCAACACCACCCTGATCAGAAAAGGTTTAAATTTTCCAGGCCACCAACCAAGTATTAGACCTCCTTCTGTTCAGACTCAATTTGTGCCACTCCTGCAGCTGTAATGAACTCAAGATCATGTTTTACCTGCCCCTGTCCCATCCACAAACTCCTACAGCAAAAGGAGTCCAATTCTACTTTAGCTTCCCCTTTCCTCCGAAGTACTGTAACAGTGCCACACCAAGAAGAAATTCAACTCCAAGCGAAACAGCCAAGTGTAAGATTTCAGCAGGACCTCCTGAATAAACAGAATGATTGATTACTATCTGAAAGTAAAAGAGAAATGGTAACACTAACTTCACCAGGCAAAGGCTGGAGAAAACCAAGATCTGAAGTGTGTGTTGGAGTAACTGTAGTAGGCGACTACAAAAATCAGAATACTGTGGGACACAGAGGTATTTCAGCAAGAAGCATTTTCAAACATTTTTTAAACTTTCATACATATTCCTCGCTGCTGAACTGCTACTGAAGGTAGTAAGTATAAGTGCTTTGGAAAATTAGATACTACTTGAACTACCTTCTCTTTCACAGCTATTTGTTTTGTCACTCCAAACAGTTCAGAAAAAAAGGAAAACTGCTGTTTTCAGGCTATAGTAACATACTACTTGGTGCATTAAGGAAAACTCTATTGGAAATGCATGTTTTTGAAGTCTATAGACTCATCTCACTCAAAAACATTCACTTCTAGCCTACTGCTCAGTGGATCACTTCGAGAAGCTCTTCAAGTTAAACAGAAACAAGTACAAAAACAAGTACAGTCAGCTCTCTGATGTAACGCACTCCACAAAGCATACTTCAAGGTTCTTTGTAATATAGCAATGGAACAAGGAACAGACCACAGGATTAACGTTAAGCCAAATGAATGTAAACAGCTACAACTACTGACTTAACCTGAAATGCATTGACCGACTTGGGCAGAGAATGTTTGTCAAGTCTGATGTAAGCCCAAGCCCTGATCCTCCTGTTTAGCCCTTCAACAGCTGTTTATACAAGATTCCAGGTGTGTGCTTGATCTCACTCTTCCTCCACATCCAGTCACCTGAACACACCAAATAGCACAGATAGTACTACACTACTCTCAGAAGATGCGCTGAAGCTTACAGCACTCCACAAATAGCAGAGTCACAAACAATAACAAGCACATCAGCATGAATTGTGAGATCAAATGACCTTGACCTTGGTTGTTATATAAGGGTGTAATTTTTGGACTAACCTTGCAGAATGTCTATTGAACCTTTTGACTTTTTTTTCTTACCTTTTAAGAACAAACAAAACTGCAAACAAACAAACAAATGAACAAACAAAAAAAAAAAGACAATTCACAGATACATTCCTTTTCCAGTCTATGTTTTCTTCTGCACTGGATTTTGTTTTTCTCATCTGAAATTCTATCTAGCTTCTTCATACGATGGCATGGATTGAAAGCTGAAAGGAATATTTTCTATATACCAGTTCCATATGCTAGACCTGTTTTCAGGTACGCTGATAAAGACTTTAAAATACATCACCTTTTATTACAAAGCAAAGAATCCTACATACCTCTTTCTAATGTATAGCTTAATATCACATCTTGACTTAGTCCTCCTTACTGCTTAGGATCTGAGCAATTAAAACATGTTTGCAAAGCTGAGCTTCCCAGGCTTCAGAAGCAGTTTCTTCTTCAAAGTTTCCCACCTCTGACACCACATAAATGTGTTCCAAATGCCTACTTCCAAACAAAAAATAGAAGAGTTCCGCATTTCCACCTGAGATAACTAGAAGCATAGTTTGCCATACTGAGGTGAAACCTAGAGTACAGGATGGTTTCTGAAATTTAAAGGTGTACTCAAGCAGCCCTATTCTCTCAGAGAGCAAGTTCTCAGCTGCAGCCTCTGTCTATTTAAAGCTGTGCTTATGATTCTCCAACGGTTGCCACTATAAATCACCAGAGACTCTGCTTCAGTGTTCACATCCTAGAATGCCCTCTGGGCCACTAACTGACCCTTCTTAATCATATCCTGCAAAAACTCCATGCTGAGAGACAGGAAAGCTGTCCCACTGCCCCAGTTTACTGACTCCTGAATTGACAATGAAGAGTACCTGTTGGTCTTTTGAACAAAACTATTCCCCTTCTCCCCTCGAATACATGAGAGCTTCGGGATTTTCATAGGTACAAATATTATACATCTAGTCATTCTTGTTACAAAAAGCTTTACGTTGGGAACAAGCACAGAAACACTGTCTTCTCGATTTGCTAGTATCCAATTTCACAGTAAGTTTTAATTCAGCCAGTATCTGCCTTAGTACATTTGTTAAGAAATGCTCATATCTGTAAAATGAAAAAGCTTCCATGGATGAAAGGCTGATGAGCTGATAGACAGCTCCAGAATACTCTGATTAGCCCACCTTTGCTAAAGTCTCATGAGATTTTAAGCACCTGACATTATTAACATGTGCAGACTTTAGTCTGTCAGGCATAAAGTTTATCCATTACTGACGGACAATATCAATAATCAGTTGCTACTCAGTCCCTAGAACCAGCTCCTCCTCATATTCTGATGCAAATAAATGGAAATGCTGATAATAGCCTTTTATGTGCTCTGAAAATCATCTTCCAAAGCAGCAAGATGCTGTTAGCTAGTATCATCAGAAAAACAACTGAAATTTATGTGTTAGTCAAGTGATACTGTCAGTAAGATTTAAAAAAAAAAAAAAAAACAAAATAATAAACACAAAAACCTGGATTATTTTAAGAATTTCAGAGAGCAGTGTTAACTGCTAACAAAAATCTGAATACCTGACGGACAGTGTTTATTGCAGTGTATGATGCAGCTTGAGTGGTGGAATTAGACAGCTCCTGCTAGTAGTACCTGAGCAAACATGCATAGCATGGTTTTTTTCAGTGACAGATGTTACCAATGCAATAGTCACCAGTGTCCTGCTTATCATTAGAGGCTAGCTATACGCAAATTAGTGATTACATCTCAAGAGGCTGTATGTATACCTTTATAGGTATGTGTACCTTATAGTATCCCATCAACTATAGATTTTAATTAATACTGTTTTTCTACCCATACCAGTCAAAAACATTTGGTGGTGCTTTATTTGTAAGACACTGCATAAAATGGTCTCAACTCAGGGGAGCCCAAAGTGGCTTACTAACCTGTCAAAGTTCCACTAAAAGATCTCATAAGCAAATGATGTCAGCTTTACCCAATGTCCAACGTAACAGAAGATACCCTATCCTTCCTCTAACAGCACTGTCCATGAAAGAACCTGGCAGTACTCTTATAGCACACATTTTAAAGGTCTTGGCTCCTCAGAGGTGTGCCTAGAGCTCTGTCTATTCCCAGGCTACAACTATTTTAAGTCTGTCCAGTATAAACTAATCAGAATACCCATTTATCACAGACTGGCCGACAGAAAGGCGAAAGATGAGAAGCTTCTCCATAGAGACCCAGCGAAAAAGCGCAGTTAAAAGGTAGTAACAGCTTCTTCTCTGTCAAGCGTAAAATATCAGGACTTCATAAGACAGGTATATTAAGCATCACTGCTTAACAGATACAGATGTCTGATATTCACCAAGTTTGTACTGTGCACCTGGTTTTTTTCAGAAAAGAAACTGCTGTCTGTGCACATATTTCACAGGAATTAGCGAGCTAAAGAGTGACCAGACTGCAAAACTCGTTGCCACAATACACAGCTTTGTACAAGAGTATTTAGCAGAATACTCATTTCAAGCAGGTTTATATAAGCCATTACAGTCATATGTTAAGCACTGGAAGAGCTGTAGAGATGCTTAAAAAAAAAATCCAAACAAAAAAAAAAAAACAACTTAAACCACCTAATGTGTTTAGTCTGAAAACACATAAGGCATGCAAGTAACAAACATTTCTGCAAATTTTAACATTATGCTAATCGTCAGCAAACTAAGACACCTTGACATAAAGAACAAGCCAAGTACTCAGTATTTTTGAAACAAAACCTGTTTCTTCTTCAGGAAAGGCTTAATAATTTAGTTTGTGATGACCGGAAGGTAACAAACCACAGTAAAATATGATACTCCTTTATCACCTTCAGAGAGTAATCAGTAACAACCAGGGTGAGAGAATCCTCTTTTATAATGAAATACAAAGCAAGTTTAGTACAAGAACTGAAGCATACTTTCCTAACCTTTACCACAGATGTAGTTTCTGCAGCTACAGTTCTTAAGCAGATCCAGTCACATTTCATGTAATTTTCTGTAGGCAGCATGTGGCCCATGACAAAATATTGACTATTTCAACCAGTGCCGAAGTTCAAAAGCTTACTGCACACAAACATTTCAAGTTATTTAAATAACTCACTTCCAGCAGCAACAACATATGCCTGTTGCCTTTAGCAAAAGAAAATAGAAATGAGGTCAAGTGTAAAAATAGAAGATACTTACATTCCTGACACTTGAAACCTCATCTCTGAGATATGCATTTACTGCAGTCTCTACAAAAAAAAAACAAAAAAAAAAAAACAAAACACCAGGGCCAAATAAAAGTATCAGCCAACTTTATCAAGTTCCCAGTGCTGTAAAACCTTTGGATTTTATGATCTTTAGAGATATATTTAAAAACATCAAAATAGCATGCAGTAAACACAACACACAACTTTTAATACTGTATTATCAAAATATTTACTTTCACCCTGAGAATCTCAGCTTTTATTATGCATTCTCTTACTTAAAAAAAAAAAATTACATTAAAAAAAAAATCAAGTCCTGATCCTGTTTACTAGTTTCTTAAAATAGTACAGTGCAACACAACAGTATGTTTTTGAGAAGTTATTTTATTACTTGGGCCTGTAATCCTCAAGAGAGAAGAACGAGTAGGCCAGCTTCTCTTCCTCAGAACCATGATAAAATTATTTCACTGATGCAGCTCTGCAGAAGCATCATGCTGGATTCACCATTTCTTCCAAATGTAATTTCTTTACCAAAACACCTGCACACTAACAGTTACTTTTATCTTGTCAAAGAAAACAATGACTATCTAACTTGCACCTTTCTTTTTAATCCCCAAATCCTGCATATTGCCAAGTATCTCACACTTTAAGGCCCATGTCATAATCTGCCTCATCCTCCAGACTTACTATAAATCCATAAACAGCATGATCTAAAGTGATGTGACCTTGTCCATAAATCCCTATTTCTTAAGATGTCCAATGCTTATTTTATGTATCAGAGATTAACTATCCCTTCATGATTCTTACCAAAAGAAAGTGGGGATTTATCAAAACTTTCAACGTACAGATGAACATATGTTCAAGTATGTTTCAACGTACAAGTATGAGCTAAATCTACTCTTAAAATCTACCAAAGGAGTTTCTGTACAATTGCAAGAAGGTTATAGTATTAACACTCTTACCAAAGCCTGTTATCAAAGCCTGTTCCAGAAAGATTCATGCAATCATTCTAGCATTCTCCCAGTTCTTGCTGCTGTTAAAATACATTACTTTGAAGTAAAATTTCAGAAGTATTGAGTTTCTAATAGTATCACTTTAATTCACACCTCTGTGGCTAGCCAGTAACTTCTACCATGCATTTTCAACTGGCCTTGCAAATGATTAAACAGATTATTTGCTATCAAATTTAACCCTATTAGATTATGCAATAAAAAGCTGTTCTGCACGCAAAGGCGCAGAGACTCACACTTGCGGGTGGGGGGGTAACCATCGAAACACCCTTACCAGCTGCTCCGAGGATGATCACAGGGGAACTATGGGCTCTTCCCATGTCCCCACCACCACTGGGCTTCTCCAGGATACTTTTCAGATTGAGACTGCTTACAGGGCTACCAGATTTACTACAGGGTGCAGGGGAAAAGTATGTAGGGATTGCACAAATCTTGCTATAGGATGCTCAGGGGAGAAACCAAAGGTGAGGAAAGGGAGGAATCAAAATGACTTGGAGAGGAACAAGCATGGGAAAACAGACAACGGGGACAAGAAGGCCACACCATCTGTGAACAGGCTGTAGGTCAGTACGCATGCCTAGCTGTGCTCTCCTCCAAATCACTGCTGTCTGTTCTGTCTGTACATTAGTCTCCTTCCATAACTCCTTCCCTGGGGCTCTCTTCAGTGTATATGCGCATCTACAAGTAAGGCAAGTAGTTCATGGATCACAGAGGCCTGAGTACAAATAACAGTGCAAACAACAGCGCAGGTGAGCTTTTGCAGGTTAGGATGTCATCGCAGAGAGTACCACGCTCAACTAGCAAGCAAGCCAACAGCGTGGCCTGGGAACCAGGAACAGAGCAGACTGTCCAAGTGTGGTAACTGAAGGAGCTGGCTGCTGGAAGAAAAGGTGGGTCCAAGTGAGCTCTGGAGAATCTGTGGTGTTTCGGATTAGTGGCTGAGTGTGAATGTCTGCAAGCGTGTACACGAAGCCATGGGGGATAAAGGAAGCCAAGGGCTAGTTCTGGGACAGAAAGAATGTCTAAACCCAGTAACTGAAAGATCCATACTATATACATGCACCTTTTTGCCACTAGTAGATATTCAGCTCTACCATACAGAAATGGCAACAGGGTAAGGCCATTTGCATTGGCTGTGCTTGCATTAGTGTTTTCTGTGTTAACGTGGTGGCCAACTATGTATTTATACACATACATGCTGAATATGTATATTTCTGTGCTAGTGCGGCTAGCTGCATAGCCTTACTACTGGTTGGACCTGGGGCCATGCATGCCTAAACTAAGAACTAGAAATACTTGAACAAAGCCCCTTTATGGCCTTCTTTAAAAGCAAAATCAAAATACATAAGCCCATTTTTAACATAAAAAATGCCTCTGCACCATTTTGTCCCCAGGCATGAATCAAGCACTATTGCAAATACAGCTCCAAAGTTATAATATACTTATAGTACAAACAACAGTAGATATGTTGTGGAGGGTATTTGAAGCATCTAGGAAAGCTTCAGTGATCATTTCAAAATATTCATGCAAATACTTCACCAAGAAATGGAAGCTGAGCACCTTTTACTATTGCTTAGGTAGCAGCTGTGCAGATTCATAATGTAAGCGTATCTTCATTCCCATAATCCTACCCCATCAAGTTTCTTCAGACATACAAAGCAGATAGTTTTCACCTGAGAGAAGCGTAGTTTACAGATATAACACAAGAGGCTGCTACAGTCGCATAACCTACTGTACTTACATAATGAAAAACTCCAGCTTATCCAGAGCATCCCAGAATTGGTAAATCAAATCCTACACTGAGTTTTTCTGCACAACTGGATTACTCCAGACATCACCACAGAATCTCAGGAAACTCAGCAGTAATGAGTCTTAGTCATAGTGAATGCATAATTAAATGAAGTAAATAAGCAGAGACTAAGGCCTATGCAATTTATAATGTTGCAACTGTCAGCTCAACAGGAGTTATAAAGAAACTCAGCAAATCATTTTTTTCCTGTGTCCTTCCAGTTTCACTGACCTCCTCACTGCAGTAATACCAACTTTAGAGTTTCTTTAAGGAAGAACACAGCAAAGCTTAATAAGCTGGACAGCAGGCAACTACACTGAATGGAAACAAAACCACAGTTCATTCTCAAAAGGGTAAAGGGGAGAGTTTTACAAATAAACAGCAGGGTCACATGCTCCAGCAGAAGATCCAGCAAAATTCCACCTGACAGATTCCAACATGAACACAAGAGTAAACATTTTCAGGTAGAAATGAATCCCTTTAATGGCAAACTGATGTTCTAGTAGAAATACTCAGTGCATTCATCGCCATCCTTGGAAGTGTTGAAGGCAAGGCTGGATGAGGCTTTGAGCAACCTGGTCTAGTGGAAGGTATCCCTGCCCACGGCAGGGGGGGTTGGAACTAGATGAGCTTTAAGGTCCCTTCCAAACCAAATCGTTCCATGGTTCTAGGCTTCTTTGATTCCCAACTACTTGAAATTATTAATACTGCAGGAATACTAACCTTTCGCTTTATCTGCTGAAATTAAGAACCTCATTTAGCAAACTCCAATAGTTCTTTCTTACAACAATGCTAACTTGCATACTTTTTAGCCATATCTACCAAGCAACCTCAATTGTGTTGAGATTATGATTACCAGGATACTGGCTCCAACTCTTTTTTTTAACTTCAATATATAGATTGGTACAAAGCACAGTGCTCCTGACTGGGCTGAGGAGTACCATTTGGCTTTTTCTTTCAAGTATTTGTCAAAAAAAACACATGGTAATTCCTGAATACCCCTGAAAGCATTTGCTACAGAAATAACAGTAACAAATTCTCAGAATAGTAACCACTTCTAATTTTCTCCCAACCACAAGGTCCCAATTCCTCTCTCAATGTTTTCAATGTTAGAATTTATAGAAATGAAGCATTTCATTTGGGACAAGGACACCACAGGCATATCAGCTGCTGAATGCAATTCAGAAGCTGGCTGTTACCATAAACAATTTCAATGACTTTACCCATTTCACTTATGGAAGCCATACATTGATGCAGGTATCTCTTTTTGGAGAAGCAACTTTTTGTCTCTTTTCTTTTTTTTTTTTAATATGAATAAATAATTAAGACACATCATCTCCAAGATGTTTTCTTTGAAATTTTGTTCCCTTTCACTCCTGAAGACAATAGGAACTGATGGCAAATAACATTTGATTTGCCTGAAGGATAGTACCAGTACACTTACATTGAACAATTACACTCAGGAGTACATTATTTTATGCTTACTGTATTACTGCATACTTTCTTTCACTACATCTTGAACTACTATTGTGCAAGAACTCTGATTTGACTCTCCCACCATTAAATCTATAAAAACAGTTTTAGATGTTAATTAGAAAAATCTTCCAGGTAACTGTTAGATGCCTCCTCATGGAACACTCTGAAGTATCACAAAGATGCAGCTATGCATCCTGAAAACAGTTTTTAAGATTGCTTAATTAAAAATATGTGCCTATCATTTAAGACTTTAACAAGCCAACTGGTTTGTTTGGAGTTTTTTGTGGTTTTGTTTTTTTCTTTTAAAGGAAGAAATAATCATGATTACTGACAGCTTTAATAAGCACTATCTATTTAGAAATCATGCAACAAAGTTTTTTGAGTAATAACAGCAACCCTTTGGTACTTGCAATGTGACTCAGGTGCTTGAACACAGACCTCTAGTGTTATTTTAGGTGCTCATGCTAACTATAGGCTACTTGGCCTATGATACGGTAACAATTAGTGTCAAGTAACACACCACACAACTCTTTTGCCCACATCCTGTCCTTGCATCCCTGCAAATAAGCAAGAAGAACTGCTGCTGTTGTGCGATTTAAACCACACAGAAGCTGTGGGATGTGTCCTTTGAAAGGAATGCCAACAGTTGGGACTTGAAAAGCAAGCAGATAAAAATTAAGATATTGTTGGACAAAAGACTCAGGAAAGAGACCAAACGTGGGAGATTGGCTTGTAACCTGAACTGAATGCACAGTCTGTCATCACTAGGTTGTAAAAACTCTCAGCACAGATCTTGCTCAGTCACTACACTGCCACGTAACAGGTTGGTTGTGCAGGTATGCTTTGTGCATGTGGGCATATAAACACACACAATCTCCAGCAAAGCTGCACGTTAGCAACAAAGACAAAGGCTGTCCCTCCTCTCACTGCTCAGCTACCTCTACTTAAAATTCATCCTGCCTGCTTTTTTTTCCACTTCAGAAGAATGTAGGCCTCCAGTAAACTCTCATCTTATATCTAAGAGCTCCATGCTGACAACTCAGTTGCCCTATAGTACCTTAACATGAAGGTACACACAAGACTTGAGACATCCTACATCACTATCAAACCACTTGCTCTAAGCCTATAACTTTTTAAACCTAATTCTAAGGGGTTTTGGCAAGTTCCAGACTGTTTCCTCAAACAAGTTGTTAAACATTAATTCCATTTGTCATCTTTTACTTCCTAGAAGCACTGCAAATGTAAATTCAGCATTTGTTTAGCAACTGTATGCTTAGCAAATACTACTTGGAGACAATCTGGAGTGAAATGCAATACTTGTAGAATATTGAGGCTTAGAATTTCTCTCATCACCTTAACAACACTCACAATACCTTAAGTCTCCAATTCTGCAACTCACAGAACTCAATATTCTGCACTTTTAACAAACTTTACATCCTTTCTTCACTAAATATAATACAAAACAAAGCCAGAACTCCAGAATTAGCTGTCATTAAATCCTTCTTTTAAGCAGTGAGCTCCAAGACTCTTCTGTTGCAGGTCAGCCCTCCAACCAGCAAAGTTCACTCCTGCTCCACAGTCACCTCCCCACTCTAAAACTCCCCTACATTAAAGTACACCAGAATCTGTAGCCTGAGAGTTACCATGGTGACTCCTGATGTCATACCTGAACTATTTTAGGAGTGTGGAGTTTGGGGGTTTGTTCTTTTTTCTTTTTTTCTTTCCCTTTTTCTTTAAAACTACTCTATGACAACTTCTAAATTCATGATTTTTCGTCACAATGAAGGACAATTTATATTTCTGTGCTTCAATTTAAAGGACTGATGAAATTTGTCAAGAAAAAAGTTACATATCAATTACAGTCACAATGCACAAGTGACGGACACCACAGTTTCTCTCTACATACAGCTTCCAATACTTTTTGCTTTCAGTTCTAAGTTTCTTAGGACTAGCTGCCATTTTTAAAGACATCTTAGCCTTCAGTTTACTTTTACTCTACTTTGTACTTTCAACATTCCAATAAGCTTCTTATCAGAAGTACATTTAACAGGAATCCACACACATACATTCATCAGAATTTCAAGCGTCTTGTGATTAGTTAACATCACTGTCAACTCTGCAGTAGCAACACTAACTCTGGAACACGAAGTTGGTATGATATAACTGGACAAAAAAGGACAGAGAACTAACACTACTGCTCTGAACAGCAGTCAGCTAATCTTTCAGCCCTGCAAAAAAATTGTATTCAGCATCCTAAGCTGCTACAAATGGTATCCTTTCTTCAAGGACCGTATGTCCAGCCTGATTTTCTTGAAACAACACAGCAGCAGCAACTGCTTTAAGAGCTTGCATTAAGCAGGTCTGAAGGCTCTCATTAACCCCCAGAGCACACAAATAAGTCCCAAAGGAACTGGAGCACAGTAGTCATTTCCTGATGTTTTAATGTAATTATACCCATAATATTCAATATAAACTACTTTACTCCCTAGAACTCCATAAAAGAAAGAAGTGGAACAGTTTTAAGAGTCCCCCAAAACAATCTGCAGAGCAGACACACTAAAAGAATTCTCCAACCAAAAAACCCACACTCATTGCCTAGAGAAAAAGAAGCATACACATCAACTTCTGACTCTACCAGAAGACTCCTGGAGCGCCTTAGGCAAGTCATACACCTGATTATTATAATAAATGAGATAATATTCAATGATTTTTGCATTCAGGAGTGTCAAGTGTTGGAGACTTCAAAGCACTTTTCTTACATGGAGAGTTAATGATCAGTTACAGAGCATCACTTTCAGGTCAGCAGATCTCTATGACACTCCTGCTGAAAATGGGAACAAAGCAGGAAATGGAAACAACAGGTATGTGTAAAGACACTTCTCATCCCGAAACAATTACTGGATTCTCAGGTGTTTCTCACCCTGCACTGAAGACTGAAATGAGCATTCCCATAATGCCTTTTTCAGAATTGCTTTTAACGTATTTGGTTTGGGGGGCACTTAAAAATCCTGGCATAAACCTTTCTGGAACACTGCACAGAAAAATCATTTTCCCTGTTACTGAGTTTTAGGAATACCTTTGGGGAAAAAACAAACAAGCGAAACTGTATTACTGATCATGTCTTGCAGTAGGAACTTCAAATTTGATCTCTGTGTTACTGTTTCTTCTTCAAGTTGCCTAAAAATAAATAAGCCATAGACAAATATTCTCTTTAGGAACTTCCACCTGCACTGGCATCATGCCTAAACCTACTTGCAGCTTCAGAATACACACCATCTCAAAGCAACCGCATTTCAAGGTTACAGAAACACAGCCAAGTGACTGCTCTGGTATGGCTCAGCACTGGCATGGAAAACTAGAATAGATGGCTGGCAGTCTAATCCTCTTCAAAAGGAGCTATTTCAGCTTGGGGCAGTCACTGACAGTCAAACAGAAGACTAAGCAATAAAAATCACCCATCTGCCAAGATTAGGACCATAAAAATGGCAAGACTTCATAGGTTTATAAATAAGAGTACTGAAAAATTGAAACTGGCTGACCGACTATCTAAAGCAAGTCACAGCCCAAACTCTACGACTGGATGAAGAAAACACAAAGAAAATGCAAATTAGGAGAGGCAGAACGACTTTTTACAAGAATTCTGAAGACTAGAGATCATGCAAGGAAGGAACTTAATCCTGCACAGATCCAGTGATAACATTTGGCCATTCAGGGCTGTTCAGCATTATAAACTCTTTTCTGTTCCTATGATTGTTCCTATGATTGCATGACATTCTCCTCAGTACAGTCCTCCCAACAACATCCAATTGTTTTTCCTTGAATTTCTGAGGGACACTGACTGTTATAACAACATCTGGCTAAGTGTCCATCTCCAAAGGCCGCATTGTGACTCTAACCTCACTCACATACTTCTTACATTCCTATATCTATTCACCCAGTCAGTTAAAGTACAGATACTTTTTATGCATTTGTCCACCTACACATCCACAGTATTCTTCAAACTTTCCCAGTAAATCAGGCAGGAGTTCTGCAGCAGACAGCTCCATTTATCCAAGCTTAACTCCTTTCAGAAGGGGTCTGCCCAGAGTAAAGTAAGGGTCATGTGGGGCAGGGAAGAAGGGAAAAAAAAAAAAAAAAAAGTACCATGATTCATTTGCAAGAATAAGAAATTATGGTTACAAAGGCATTCTTCTTCTCACCGTTTACTTACTTTAAGGATTATTTTTTTCATCTTAAAAGCATTCTCCATAATACAGAGGGCATATGGCCAAGACGGACTGCGTATTTTCCTTAATTCCCTTAAGTACTTGACTAGCCTTACCTATGTGCCTTTTGTATGTGTGTCTCAGTCTACTGCTCACGTTCAGAAGAAACTTTACTTCCTTGCTGAAGTCTGCAGTTCAACTATGCCTGACTTTTACTTGACAGGAATAAAAAAATACCCACCCA
Organism: Coracopsis vasa; assembly: GCA_026283785.1. Classification (NCBI taxonomy): domain Eukaryota; kingdom Metazoa; phylum Chordata; class Aves; order Psittaciformes; family Psittacidae; genus Coracopsis; species Coracopsis vasa. The sequence goes on from JANHGB010498064.1 coordinate 72,113, forward strand.
CTAGGACAACAGTAGCTACGTGGGCACTGGTAAGTACTGCAAGGACATAAGCGTTCGCTGCACACTGCAACAGTTTAGTACTTCCAGCTCGCCTCTCCTGCAGACCCTTAAGATGTTTTCCTTCGTCTTCCACCAAGAAAACTACACACACACACACACACACACGCCCTTCCACCACAGGAGGTTTTTCTTCTTCCCTTTTGCTGTCAAAGACAACAGAGCTGCACAAAGCAGGCCTACGCTGCTGCCTGCGTATCAAATAAATGCTAAGATTCCTTCCCCCTCCGCCCTTCCCCTTCCTCCAACTTCACTCGGAGCAGCTGACAACTGCCGAAGCCGGGGGGAGGGGGGGAACGACGGGGGATAGACAAGGCCTACACATGCACAGAAGGAGGTGACCCGAGATCTCGGGCCAACGAGGAACCACATTAACCGCAGTCCGCAGCTCAGCTACAGGCAGCCGTGACCCCAGGACGCCTCCCCCGAACAGATAACAACAAAGAAAACAGAGGGGAGGAGGTAGCTGCCCCGCAGCGAGTTCCTGCTCCTCCCCTTATGCTGCTCCCAGCCAAAACAAGAGACCACAACGTAAACAGAGACAAAATGTATGTTTATGGCAAAGCGGGAGGCAGGGGCAGCCTCTTCCTTCCCTGCCGCAGCAGCCAGCATCGCCCACCGCTGCGTGCGGGGCGACAAGCAAAGTTACCCTGCACCTCACACACTTATGTAAACAACGTATTTTCCCCTCGCTGCTGCTACACCACCTCCTCTCACGAAATACCCTTCCTTAGCCCTCAGGGTTTTCTTGAAACAAATCAAAACAAGACGTTGCCTCACACCCCTCTTGACTCCTCCGAAACGCCTCGGCCTGGAAGATGCAGCCCCGACCAGGCCCTGAGGTTACTAGGATTCGGGAGAAAATCCGTTTCTCAGTACATTTCCTCAAAAGCAAACCCCCAGCCGTCAGGAGAGGGAAGCGGGAAGGGCGCACAGCCGCAGCGGGGGCCGAGTGCTGCCTCCACCTTACCTTTAACTCGACACCCTCCCATCCCCCCTCCAGATCTCAAGGCTGAAGCCTTCGTCTTCGTCCCCGTCCCCTCACACCTGCCCCAGACCTCAACAGCTACACCAACCGCCTCTCCTCCCAGCCTTTTTTCGTCCACAGACTATTTATCACTCAGGC
>JANHGB010498088.1:0-30325 GCA_026283785.1 Coracopsis vasa
CCCTCCTTACCCACCCCACCTCTCAGTAGGTCGCCTGGTGTAGCAGCAGAAGATGGGAAGGGAAGGCAGGAGCCGACTATAAGATTGCTATTATGTATGTATGTATTATGCAGCTGGTTATTCCTTTACACAAAAAAATAAATCACTGTACATATCTTAAAAAATGTCAAACATGCTCAAGTCAGTAGGAGTATGCACAGTGGAATTAGTCCTGCATTTAGCATTATATTAGAGAAGGAACACCACCCACAGACTCTGCAGGCAATGGTATAACAAAGGAAACATAACAATAAACACTAAATGTTTCTTGCCTTCAAAGAACTGAGAACTACACCTTTTTTCCAGTGAGTCATTTTTTATTTCTGAGATCAGAACATAACAGTTACTGAGAAGTTAATCTGGAAAAAAAAAATAAATCAGAACATTCCAAAACTTTCTGCTCTTTGTGGCCAGTGTTGGGTCCATGCTGCAGAGTGTAGAGCTTGGATACTCTCTCCTATGCAAAATCTGAGTAATTCTAACAAGAATTACTTTGACATTTATACAGAAGATGAAACCATTGATCTATCTGATGCTGTTCCAAACAAATACAAGAGATGGCAGGGGGGTTGGAACTAGATGATCTTAACGTCCTTTCCAACCCTAACTATTCTATGATTCTGTGGTAAAAAAAAAGGTAAGTAGTGGTCATGGACATCATACATGTAGCCATAGCTACATCTCCTTACTGATTCGTCATGTTATTTGACAATTAGTATTTTTATTCAAACAACATTAAAGATTCCCACTTTGCTCAAAAAGTAATCAAAGTCTTCACGGCACAGTCATTTTTGAGTTTTGATAGTGTATTAACTAGTCCAGCTTAGATGTTGATCCTCTATCTTCACAAAACCCACCTCATTAATTAAAAATCCATTAAATTAAATCCATGTACATACATATTTGATCAAACTATGAGTAAAATTCCTAGTAATTATAGCATCAATCCTAGTTATATTGTAATAGAAATTGAAGCTTTTAATGCAGTTAAGAAATAAGTCGGCACACTATATAAGACAGGCTTTGAATATTTTCCTGAAATTGACATTTTTTTTTCCTTTTTTTTATCATCCCAGGTACTAGAAATAACAACACAACTCTGTTGACCTTGATACAAGAATTAAAGAGTGAGGTATGCATTTGATTTTTCCTTTTTATCACAGTAGTAATGCAATTTCATGCTTTTTTCAGTAATGCTTTTTCCTTTGAAATATAGCCAACAGTATTAACATGAAACATAGGTGATTCTGCCAACATAAACTAAGTATTTCTAGCACCTGTTGAACAGAAGTATCTCTTTAACATATATACCCCAGTAACCCTTAAAAGCTATGCATTATATATGCAGCACATTGTCATAACTACAAGTGGATATAAGATTTTGGCCATTAAATCTGAAACACTGGATATTTTCAGCCCAATAAAATTTATTAAGACAAAATCTCATGAATGCCAAAGAGAGTTTTAACTGATTAAATACCATGAGTTTGTGGCAACATATGGTTCATTACTTCATTTATCAGAAATTACATGGGTACAGTTTACAAATACTGTAATTTCAGCAAGATACACAGTTAAAGGTGTTCTGCTGGGCATCTCAAATAGCTTAAATGCAATTGTCCTCAGATAGTACCTGGACTCCTTGCTCCTGGAAAGCAAGACAACTGCAATGACTTTTGGAAGTTCAGAAATTCAGAAATCTGGGTAGATTCTAAGGTAGATTCAGAAATCTACCTTACACCTTAATTCACCCTTCACCAAGCTTCTTTGCAGCTCCCTCCATTCCCTAAGATTTTATCTATATCCTTTAAAATTGGTCCAAGGCTTTTCCCACCAGTTTTGCAGAGCACTGGCATCACAGAAGCCTGCACTTCACACATGAGCAATACACAGAGACATTCTGACAGCCATGAGCATTCAGAGCACACTCTGCTCTCCAACCAGCTTCAAAAATAGTCACTCATATATAATGAAAGCTTGCGATGAAAACAAAACTAACCTGATCTATCGAATGAATCATCAAATACAACTCTGCAGGTTTTCCCATTGTTGAGGATAGTCTTCGCTGCACCAGGATCGTAACTAGCAAACCATGGTAGCAAGGAGGGATCATAATGCACTTCTTTGTTATTGATTTCAATAGGTGACTGATGGCGTCCTTTGGCAGTCGGGTAATTTTTGTGCCACTGATCTGGTCCTAGAAAGAAGGCCAGAGAAACATCAAGACAATATTTTCCAGCTAGGTATAAATTACACTTATGTTACAATTAAATGCAAGCTTGGCTTTACTTAGCTACAGAACATCAATTAAATGTACTAATAAATAGGTTACTAATAGTGTGGTTGTTAGTCATGCCATGTGAAGAGTTTCACTGTATAATTAGTGTAGCAATTAGATTATTCTAGTTGAAATACTGGACACTGCAAGTCATTCAACGGCACCTAAACTTTCATAGCAACTGTAAGACTTTACTTATCAGGAGACTGACAATACATCAAGGAAGGAAACTACAGAAGTATGCTCTAAGTCCACCAGTAGCTAGACATATGATGGGATATACCCAAATGGTTGCCCAGAGAAGTTGTGGAGGCTCTATCCATGGAAGTGTTCAAGGCAAGGCTGGATGGGGCTTTGAGCAACATGGTTTTGTGGAAGGTGTCTCTGCCTATGGCAGGGGCATTGGAACTATATGATCTTTGATTCCTTTCAACCTAAACCATTTCATGTTTCTATGATGGTACGATTCCAATGTGGCACCACACAATCATCTGGAGAGAAAAAAGGCCACTGATACCTGAAGAAGCCAGAAATGTGCAACATGGATTTAATTATCGTCACAGTTCTAGCAAGAACTTAATGGGGAAGAAGCCTAACTGAGGCCTCGTTTACAGCCTCTGCAGGCAGGAAGGATGGTGGCTGCGCTGTGGGCAAGCACTACTCCTCCTGCAGCAAGGCTAACCTAAAGCTGGATTGCAAAGCTCTGTCAAATGTTAAATTACATTAACAATAGGAAAACTGACTTTATTTAACTTAGAGACCTCTCCTTCCACCTGCTTCTCCTCTTCCACACCTGCGAGCGACGACCCAGGCCCGCCTGGTACTCACAGTCCCCGAGTTCGTGGATGGCTGTGGTCGCCGGCCCGCAGCAGAGCGGAGCCCGGCCGCGGCCCCACTCACCGTTGTCGCTGTCGTAGCCCCACGGGTAGTAGTTGCGGTTAATCATGGTGTCGGTGTCGCTACCGCGCCCTGGCGCCGCACCTCAGGCTCTCCCGGCGGCTGTGGCAGCACGGCGGCCTCCTCTCGCAGCGGCTTTTTATAGACTCCCGCCAACTCCATGCCCTTACCCGGGAGGGACCGCAGGGCCCTGGCCGGCGGGGGCGGGCAAAGCCGCGCCTCACACTGCCGGCCCGCAGCTCCTGTGGTGAGGGGCCCAGGGTCGCCGGGTGATTCTCCTTAGAGCTGCCGCTGAGGACTGGGATGGAGGGGCTCCCGCTGTGGGGGGATTCCTGCGTGGGGGATCCGGTATGAAAACCTGGCCGTGCTTGTGCTGGGGCTGCAAGTAAAGAAGCCCGCCCGGGGCAGTGGGTGAGGGGAAAGGAGCTTGTCCCGGCGCCAAGAACATCGAGTGTGGAAATGCACTGATGTCCAGAATTCGGTACAGTATTCAGTTCAAAGGAGATACCTATGTGTGTACACACACAGACAGGAACACACATAAACCAGGAAGCTTTGCCTGGCTGACTTCTGAAATTATATTTACAGGTCTGGCTGGGCTTTTTATGGTTGGTTGCAGAAAGCCTGTTTGCTGTAAGACAGCATCAGGTCTGGAAAGGCTGGGTCTGTCCACAGGAGACCCACTGGTGATGCGTTTCACACTCGATGTGCAGCTGGGGGTGAGGGGACCAGTTCAACAGCTCCTGTATGCAAGGTTCCAACCCTTCCCTATGGAATTTGCACATACACATTTGGGTTCCAGCACTGCTTCCCGCTGTGCCGTCTCCTACTGCCTTCCTGAACAGCTTCTCTGCAAAAAATGGGTAGCATTAATTGCCCCTGGCCTTTAAAAAGGTGCTGCTTCCCACTGTGAGGACTCTTGGAAACTGGAAATGACTAAACTAGCTGAAGACCGAGTTCCTGCCAGCTCCAGATAAAAACTGCTTTATCAAATTAAGCATAGAATCATAGAATCAACTAGGTTGGAAAAGACCTTTAGGATCAAGTCCAGCTATTACCCCAGGACTGCCAAGTGCATCGCTAAACCATGTCAAATCAGCAGGAACTGCTCACGGACTAGGGGCATGTCACTGGGTCGGATGGACCCTGGCATGACCTCCTCTGAAACAGGTCTGTTGTCCTCATAAAGCTGAATTAGGATGAGTTGCAACAGGTGCAGGGGAGACAAGGGAACTAAAGAGCCTTTTTTATGAGAGGAGACTAAAGGCTTAGTGAATGAATGGTAAAAGGGGAAGTGACAGCTCTCTGTATATACACACCATCAGAGAGGTAAACACCAAGAAATTACAAGAGTTGCTGAAGTTAAAGAGCAATGTTAGCCAAGCATCAACTATATATACATGTGCCATGAACAGTGTGAGACAAGATAACAGATGAAGATTTGGGACCACCCAAGGTATTCTAGTAACTCCTGTAACTTTGCAGTGCCAAAAGTGAAGACAGGAATAAGGTACACAGGAGCTACATATTTATGCCCTACAGATCGCATACTATTTCCCACTTCTTCTTCAGTTTTCACTTCCATTTCCCACCATCTTCTTACTACCATGACCCACAGACAAATTTCCAAATCCAAATCATCCCCCAGTGACTCAGTACACTCACCAGACTTACAGACAGAGCTATATTGCAAATATGACCATAGCCTACCTGTAGCAGCCCAGTCATACATTTGCTCAGATGGAACCCAGCTCTCTTCACTTTTCCAATTTCTGAGTTTATTCATATATATATGTATATATATATGAAGCTTTAATTTGCTCCTGAAAGCCAAATTAATGTTAAGTCAGGGAAAATATAGTTCTAGTGCCTACTGTATTCATGCATTGAAGTTGATCAGTTGGTCTCACCTGCCACATACAGAGCTTCCCCAGTATCCCCATTTTTGAATAAGTGCCTTACACCCACCAAAAGCACTTCCTTGCCCAGCCAGAAAGAGATAGATGGCAAGAACAGAAAGCCCTGGGAGATTTAATCTGATCAAATCTAATCTTTGGAATTAACTCTGCTTTAAACAGGGCTTGATCTACATAAGCTTCTTCCAGAATGTTATTTGCTTTTTTAAAGATTTTATTAATATATCACAGAATTATTAAAACTCCCCAAATCAAAGAAAGAGCAAAACAGAGAAAGAGAGAGAGAGAGACTAACTTTATTTTTTAAGTTTTAAAGAGGATTCTTTTTAAGTTGACAACAAAAGAGAATTCCTTTGGATCCCAGCAAGGCTCCTCCTTTTTTTTTGAAAATGTTTCTCTTCCACACATATATTTATAGGTTGTATTGCAATGGAGAGTTATTATTGTTGGTATTTGCTCTTTATATAACAGTAGCAGTCAGAGGACCTATCATGCTAGATATTGTACAAACATTTAATAAGGCCTTCTTCAGAGGCCTGAGAGACACATGGGAAGCAGGTAGGCAGTCAGGAGCACTGACAGTAGCTCATAATTAGAAAGCAGAATAATGAGACAGAAATAAGATTCCATGCACAAAATCAAGTTTTGTTGTCCTGATTTCTTGATGAGCTGTGGAAATCTATTTCAGGGCAGACCATGGGTTACAGTTTGGTGAGTCCCATCTGTGTATTGTAATTAATAAATGTACAGCTGCTTTAGATAATGGTAAAGTTAGATTTACAAAATATATGACTTACTTGGTCTCTAATCTAAAATAAATATTAAGATCAAGTTTAGAGATAAAAAGCAGTCAGGAAGTGAGATTAAAATTTACCAGGCAACATCTATCCACTAAAAAAAATAAACAGGCAAATTCAACACAAGGAATCCTATAAACTTTCTAGTTAGATAGCCATTATGGTGTTACTGTAAGTGTTACCCAGATGGCATATACGCTGAAAGGTAAGTTTCTGTTCAAAAGTGTAGCAATCTGCTCATGTGTGCTCTGGCACTGAGGCTTGGAATAGTAAGAATTTGACCTCATGTCATGTTAGAATAGTAAGAATTCGACCTCATATTAAACAGGTGATTAAGTTTACCAGGATAATTTTCTAAAGCTTATATAAACCATTTATTCTTAATCCTTGGTATTAACTGATATGATAAAACTTTCAGTCTTAGGATCTGAACACACATAAGGAAAACTGGGAAGAGAAACCCAAACTCTTTATAAACTTCAGCAGCAGTCCTACTTCCCCAGTATAAAATGCCCAAATTTCACTTTTCCTCTGACCATATTCACTGTAGCATGTGTTTAACAGAAGATATTTATGGTTCATATGCCTTTAAATACTCCATTAAATGGTTCAGAAGTAAGGCTAACCTGAGCACTTTTAGAATTAGGGTGCAGATCCTGGCCTTTACCTGCCTTTTTAGAAGGACTGAAATATATCAGAACTTAAATAGTTCTGCAGTATAGCTAGTGAGAGGCAAAGTCCCAGGACAGAAAGCATAGCATGAATCCACATTCCTTACATGTCATGGAGAAGTGCTCAACAAAAGCATCTTCTGTGTCAGTAAACTGAAAACTCTGAGGAACACAGTGGGAGGGTAGATCTGCAATTGTGAGGATCCATCAGCCAAAGCCTTGATGCTACTGATGGTGGTGGGGACAAAGATACAAAAATGACTTCCAGAAATAGATAAGAGGTTGTGTTTGCTCATGTTTCATAACTCACTTCCAGAGAGTGGAGGAGGTTGCTATTGCTAGTAATACTGACATAGCGACTCCTTCCAAATGCCTTTTATTTAGGCTTTGCTCAGGAGATCAGGAATTAGTGCAAGATCTGTGACTGATTAGCAAACCAACACCTCAACATATTGTTTCTACTCCTTATGATTATTCCTTTTCCCTACAGATATACAGGACAAAAGATTGTTAACCCAAGAGTGTGTAGTTTCATTTTGAACAAGTAGAAGAGTAATTCCTGTTCAAAGAGACAAAGGCACATAGTTGGCCAAGAGATTTAGGTTGGGCAGTTATATTTACTTCTCATACATATGCTTGGACTTCACACTTCAGCTGGATCTTTTTCCACATAATACTAATCACCATTAAAACTAAGGCTTTGCCAGGAGTGAAGAAATGATTTGAAGCTTATTCTGAATTTAGGTACAGGGTATGCACAAAAATATTTTAATAAAAGGCTAATTACATTCAAAGTATCAAGCTAAGAATTACTGTATTTCTCTTAGCATAACTATGTCTTCATTCCTGGATTTAGACATATGTATTTCCAAACTCATCAAATCAGAATGTATAAATTTTGCTTTCATTATAAATATAAAGGTACATTTATTCTTCCAAGTTATTCACATTTTACAGACATATCAGCAACTAAGATGCTTTCACCTCTAACTACAGAAATTTCCCATATTGACATTTTGCTGAGAACATGAGAAAGAAGCTATGAAGCTATGGCACTAGTCAGCCACACAGAGGGTCAAATTATAGAGGATTGAAAAGACTTTAATGTATAACCATAGAATGCAATGTAATTTCCAGCCTGCTTCTTTCATAACAAAAGAGTAAAGCTTTTTCTGTGGTACTTTTATAATTCCTGTTATTAAGCCTAGGAAGAATCAGCTCCTGCTGCATTAGGTTATTACAGGACTCTCATCCAAAGATTCTTGTTCCTTGCATGTTTTCTTTTCAGAACTAAGTGACAAAAAATATAAAGAGTTATTGAGAAAGTCCATTATTAAACAGAAAATCCCTTCTTGCATTATTAGGTGGATCAATAGCAATTACAAGTAAGATCAGACTTACCTTCATCACATGCTGCCACTTCTACAGCATACCCCAACCCCAGTTTTGGCTTATTCACATAAACACTGATACATTTACTGAATCGTTAAATCAAGCATTTTTTTCCCAGACAGTTTTTCTTTCATTTTCTCTTTGCCTCTTCCTCTTCATCTCTATGATGTGTGTACAAGGGAGTAGAAGGCAACAGAAAAACATTGCTTTCCAGAGCTGAACCTCTGCCAAAAGGCTATGCTTACTAAGGCCATGCTTACTTCTCTAGAGTTGTATCTGTTTTCTAATACTGAACTGATTCTGCAAGAGATTGGGAATGCTAACTCACCCATTTACATCTGTTTCACCCCCAAAACAAACTTTTAATACAGTATTTACAGAATGGAATACAGAGCGGAAGGAACAGATAAGACATCTGTGGGAAAGTAATGAGGCTACGGCAGGTGTTTCACACTGTCTTCAGCAATTGCATCCAGAGCCTTTAAATGTGAAGTTTGGTGGCAAGTACTCCAAACAGCTTCAGCAGAGAGAATTCTGAGAGCTGAAGGTCCTGTGGGTATTTTGTGGATCACCAAAAGAGAGCAATGAAATCGTACTTCACCAGAATGGCTGTCAGCTACTTGCAAAGAAAGCTAGCTAAGTTATCTATAATTTTATACTCAAAGAAAGGAAGATGCACAAATACTTTACTTGTTTGACCTTTACGGACTATAATCCTCCCAAAATTTGAAAATTAGATGGTCACACTCAGAAAAGTAATTGGCTTAATAAATATTAAGTAGACAATATTTTCCCATTTGTCATTTCATTATTGTGACTCAACATAGTGGTGTATTGATGAAAAAATGTAGAGAAAAATTATACCATAAGGATTTAACATTTTATCTTCAAATCTAATTGAAAAAAAAATGATATAATCTGTTAAGGCAGTGAATGAAGCACTGCTTTTCAAAAGGATGTAGTCAGAAAATGTCATTTTAGTTGTATGTATACATGAAAAGCATCCAAAGAGGATGAAATCCCTGTATTATTAGGTGCTTGGAAAGCCCTCTTAGTGAACTGCTGGTCAGCTACAGTGCCTCAGGTATTTGTACAGTAGGTATATTGTTCAGTAAGTCTGAAAAATGTACATATGCAATAGAATAAAAATCTGAGGAAAATGTGCTGGAAAAAGGGAGGCCTTTAATACCTACTACTTTATACATATAAGGTTGTCTAAAACTAGCCTAGAAAGATCCCTCCTCAGAACTGCAGCATATTTGAGAAATGTGTTGGATCAGCATCACATAAGCCAGTTGGCTAAGCATTACGACATCATCTTGATGACATTTCTCTGTCTGTCTACTTGGAAGTAATGTGATAACTATGGAATGGGTAGCACTATAGCACTCTAGCAGCTTAAATACCTCTGCAGTTTTCTGCAGATCAAATAAACAGCCAGCCGGTCACAGCAGTTAATAGTGCACTGCCCAGCTATAAATGTGTTTTCCCTATTCATCTTCCCAATTAGGCATATTTACTGATAAATCACTGAGTGATTTATTGGCTGAGCAGGAAAAAAAGAAGAGGGAAATAAAAACAGGGATATGAAGCCTCTGTTGTGTGACAGAGAGAATAGGCTGGGCAAGGGACATAATGGAACCCTTTATGTATGTAGTAGTATGGGAGCTGAGGATGGGAAAAGTGTAACAGAAACTGATATAAATTCCTGGGGCAAGCAGAAAAGAGAAAGGGGACTGAATAGAAAGGGGCAGCAGTGGAGAAAAAGATGGGAAAAGATTTGTGGCACAAGAATTATTTGCATGATAGAAGATAGGCTGGTTGCCAGGAGTCCATGAAACAAAAAGGAGAAAAGGAAGGCAGTTTACAATGTCTATGAGTGAAGAAGCTAAAAAAGCCATTGGGAAGATTAATAAACATGTCCAGTAAAAGCAGTAATGTATTGGTACAGTCCTCCTCTATACATAGAGTCCCCAACCTTGAAAGTTTGTACGTCTATGGTCAAAAAGAAAGAGGCAAATCAAAGAGATTATGCTAATTTAAAAGAATTTAAAGTAGCTACATATTCAGATATTATGTAAAAGATTTGACCCAGTAGAGTATCCATTACTGTGCTGGAGTGAAATTTCATTTGGTTTATTTACTGGCAAAACTTTGATGACCTGAACAGTGGCTCTTAAAAATACACCCTCAGCAAGTTCAAGCCTGAAATCACAGGCTGCTACCCGGAGGAGACCAGACAGGCTGGAGAAGTGGGCTGGCAGGAGCTTCATGCAGTTCAACAAAGGCAGCACAGAGCCTGGTACCTGTGGAGGAGCCACCTCCCTGCACAAGGACATGCTGGGGCTGAGTGGCCAGCAGGCAGCTTTTCAAGAAAGGACAGGGAGATCCTGGAGAACAACACATGGTGTGCCCTTGCTGTGGTGCACAGCAAGCTACGTTAACAAAAGCATGGCCAGCAGGTTAATGGCAGGGATAATTTCCCTGTCTTCAACATTTGTGCAGCTGGTCCTTCAGTTTTGAGCCTGCTAGTGTAAGAAAGACACTGAATAAGTGTGAGTGCAGTGGAGAGCCAGCATAAAGTTAGTGGGCTGTAGCATATGACAGGCACAGAGAAGCTGAGTGTGCTGGATTTGTTCAGTCAGCAGAGCAGCCTAAGATATTGCTACTTTAATTGTTTCACCTCAGTGCCTGGCTGAAGCATGATTGCACCATGTTACAGAACAGTTTTGGAAGGATTGGTTTGTGCATAGTACAAATAGTACATGCCTTCTATTTTAATTAGAAATTTGTGGAAAATAATATAATGAAAAAGAAGCTGCAGAAAGCACCATACTGCCTTGCAGCTGATTGTGCATAGCATGCCTGGCAGTGTGCAAAAGACATTCACACGGTGCTTTTCATTGAGTATGCCATAGTTGGTGTGACATGCCACAGCCAAGAAGCCAGTTTGTCATATGCCTTCCACTTCACTAAAAGTTCTGCCAGGCTATGGAAAACATGGTAGGCATGAATGGAAACCTGTCAACAGCCAGATCTTTGTCTGCCAAAATAAAAAGAACATACTGAGTTAAATATGTTGCTATTATGTCACAATCCCTATTTTTCACACAGTTTCTATTGTTGAAGAGCAGAATCTGATACTTACTAAGAGTAGCTAGCTCTTAAAATATATTTCTGCCAGGATTTATTTTTATTTCTACTTATTTACAAAATCCCAGAGCTGCTATGGCATATTCTGCTCCACCACTTACGTTAATTAAAAGTCCACTTGAACCACAATTATATTAAAGCAAGAAACAATGCAGATTTTGTTAGTATCAGTAGTTTTGACACATTCTCAGGTAAAGATGTTTTTATGTGGATGAAGCAGAAAAAAAGCCCCAAGTAAACACATTTAGGTGAATGTTAAAAATGTGTTGGCACTCTTGGCTGCAGCGCTGGCTAAAAAGCTGTATTTCAGCATATGTTCCCATCAACCCACTTTGCAATGCAGTGCAGCTACAACACATAATTGTGAGCTCATTTGGATACTTTCTGAATGCCATCCAGCCACTTCTGTCAACTGCATTGTTTTGCCTGCTACTTTCCTTTCAAAGCCCTGGAAAATATTTGCTTCTGTATGCATGCACACACACACATCATCAATATTTAATTGTCAAAGCCAACAGATTTGCTTCATTGAATGTACAGCAAGCTAGGCTAAACAACCAAAATATGCTAAGCCAAGTATACTACTGGATGGGAAGAGGACCACATTAGTTTCAGAATAACAGCTTGTATCACTACAGTAGTGGTGATGGTAATGCAAGATAAACCAGGAACATGCATTCCTGTACAAAGATCTCATCTGCAGAAGCCTACCTGGTGTTCATGAGATGGGTCAACCAGACTGCTGCCTAGTGCAAGTAGCTCCTAAATTACTCCAAGTTTGGCAACTCTTTGTCAGCCTGTTGTTCAAAAATCCAACAAGTCCACATTTGCTACATCAGTACAGTCTTGCATCCTGCAGTGACCATCTCCTGTGCAAAAAGAAGCATACTTTTCTAGACCAGACACAGGTAAGCAAGAAGAGTCACCAGGAGGAAGACTGATGATGGAAGGGCCCCCAAAAATCCTGCCAAAAACTAAAGAAAAAAAAAATTGAACATGAGAGCAAACTGTAGAATAGAGCCTGCTGCTAGAGACAACCCTGGCACAAGGTAAGCAGAAAGATAGATAGCCATTGAGACAGACTGGCAAAATACTCTGTAGATTTTATCATGTACATAGAGATAGAGAAGCATGTGGACGAACGATGTCCACAGCAAGACCTGATGTGGGATACATAACACTGAGCCATAGATTATTTGGGAAAAAACACGTGAGAGGGGTTTCTGGGCTGTGGCCAGTGTAATTATGTAGATGGAGTTGGATTAAGCTTCTGTTACGGTGAAGGCCATGACATTTCCTTCCCCACGTGCAACCCAGAGCATACTCCAAATGGAAAAAACGTAAATAACAAAAGTTATTTGTATGCTTTAACTAAGTGTCCATATAGTGATTGAAAAAATAGAATCAGATCATAAATTCCAACAAATACTAACTAACAGGATAGATTGATTATACAGAGATTCCCAGCAACAAGGAGTAGATGGGAAAGCTTTCTGCATTCTAGTTTAAGATTAAGTGAATGTCCTCACATATTCTCTTCACCAGTTCCAATTAGCAGAGCTTGGCATTTTTTGTGCATCAGACAGACTAGACAGTGAGTCAGAAGCTGAGGCAAGGAGATGTTCAACTGCTTGTTTTCTGAGCAGTTATAACCATGCATTGCTATGATGCTTATTTATCAGTCATGAAGTTTTCTCTATGCATGCATAAACAGACTTCATCATCTCCTTTTTCCTGCACAAAAAAGTGTTCTTGAGCTCTCTTGCTGACATGGAACTGTGTGCACTGAAGTTCATTATATTTGTCCAGGCAAGTTCTAGAGGATCTTTTATTCAACAGCTCAGTCACAGTAAATATTGCCAAGTGGAGAGGCTACTCAATTGAACAGGTGTGTAATGAACTTGACCTTACAATCTTATAATATGAAGATACAAATGCAAGTATTAAGAAATGGATCACTGTTTAACTTGAAGTTATATGGTTCTACGCATAGTGTTGCCTAGATGCTTCTGTGAAGCTGTTCCAGGGAAATCTTTTCGGAATTATGGGACTTCATGAAAGACATTTCAATGCAACAAGAAAAATTGAAATAAAATAGAGAGCTCTAAGGTAGTGCTGCTTTTTGTTCAGCATTTAATTACAGAGCAAGTGAATACCAGAAACCTATTTAAAAATGGCTAACCCTTCAGTCAGATCCTGTGACAAGTGAACACTGCTTCCTGCATAGACGACAGAGAGTAATGAGGACAGACGAGCTCAGCAAAGTAGCAGGAGCAGCAGATTTTGTCAGGTTTCCAAAAATGACTATTGACTGGCAGTGCTAAATTCTATTGAATGTAACTGACACGATTTTGTACTAGGAAATATTAACCATTAAAAGTTCAGACTGAATGGAATGTAAAACAATAAAAAGCACAACTCAGTGTAACTCGGTTCATATCCCTGGGTCACAACTGAGAGTCCAGCAAGAAGCTGGGCAGGCAAGATTCTCTGTGTTAGACCTTCACTCCCCATCACCTCTAAGGGAGGAGGAGGAGATAGATACCTGTATACACAGCAAATATTATGATTTTGATTTTTGGTTTTTAAGGCTGTGGGAAGCACATACAAGAATTCTGGTTGGGAATGTTTAAACTGTTTTATGGGACTTACAGTGGCATTGAAGTAGTCTGAAGATGGACACTAGTATAAGAACATAATTATTTTAGTTGTTAATTAATACTGTACCATAGTAGAGTCCTAGCACAATTGCTGCTTTAAAAGCAGAAGACATGTTTCATATCCTCAACTTTTATTTGGATTGAGCTGACTCCGTGCCTTTTGCAGACTTTTTTGGTGGTGGAAGTTATAGCAAAGTGCTCTGAGACATTAGGCATGGAAAGTATTGTTTCTAAACTTGCATCCCCTACCTTTCCCAAAAGAGACAATGAAATCAGTGTTTCAATTATAGGTCTTACACACTGTTGGGCAATGAGTCAACTTTTGTGTGTTTATTCAAGGGTCAGTAACATTTGTTTAGCTATAAATTTAGGTATGTTGCAGACACTGATGCCATCCGCTGCTCAGTCATGCCTGACAAGAAAAATTATTATTCCTTGATTATACTCTTTCTCCAACAGAGATTTATTACATAGACAATGCACAACACTGTAGGAGCTCTTAAATTAGCGTTTAATGCTTGGTA
This sequence comes from Coracopsis vasa, assembly GCA_026283785.1. Taxonomy (NCBI): domain Eukaryota; kingdom Metazoa; phylum Chordata; class Aves; order Psittaciformes; family Psittacidae; genus Coracopsis; species Coracopsis vasa. The sequence continues at coordinate 14,328 of JANHGB010498088.1, forward strand.
TCCTGCAGTGTTAAGAAAAAAAAAAAGAATCAATGTTCTCTGAAAGAAGTGAACTTTAATAGAAATGCCTTTGGTTTTTAATTCAATGGAGAAATTATTATAACCATGAAGGATGATTGAGACATCATGTGCAGAGACAAAAGGAATACGTAGACTGAAAGAGCTAGTCAGACAGGCTATTCCTAGTATTCAGGGCAACATGTCCTGCAGTCCTGGTCTCATGATTGCTCAAATCAGCAACCAATTTGGTGCATATCACTGGGGAATTTTCATCTTTAGTTCCTCTTACTGTGCAAAAGGATTCTTTGGGACTTTAGGAATTGAATTAGCTGGACTTTTTTCAACCTATAGAAGCAAAAGCACTTACTATATACACAGACTTTGCATGAGTAAACATGCAGGCAAAACACAAAACCTTTTTAGATGGAGATGGATACTACTCTGCTACTGTCCATGTTTATTTAAACACAGGATCTCATAGCTTAAGAGTAACTTGGATAAACTGGATTTGTTTCAATGCTTATTTAGTTAATTCTGCAGGCTAGAGGAATCCTCTCTGTGTGGCAGCTCAGGCCTCCAGGTAGCTGCAACTGGTGACAGAAACGTGAACGTTGAAGAACTGGCTCCACCGTGTGGGCTATGGGAAATGAACATTAAAAGGCCATCAAGAAGCACTGGACATTCGCTTGATTGCACTATGTTTGTCTATGGGATAAAGGTAGGATTAATACTGGGAATGTCAAGGGAAAAAAAAATACTGTGAGGAATTGGAAAAAAAAACCCTTAATCTAGTAAAGCTTTATTGTTGCCAGTATACAGGCCTGAGAGAAGTGACCTATGGTCTCCCTGACCTAGCCCGGTGAGGAAGCTGGTTTAACTCTGGGAAGACGTTTTGAGTTCTTCAGCAGTTTCCTGACAGACCTTCAAGATATTAGTAACAGTAGAAGTGCGACAGTGTGCAACTCCAATTCAGCAAAGGCTTATTTTTTCCTAGCACCTACTGCATGTTCTGCCTACTGATGTCATGATAGAAGTGGAAAAGCATGAGTTAAGGTAAACCTTGGGCTTGGAGAATTAGTGGCACAGTAGTGAGACTTTAGAATTCCCAGGTGTACAGACAACATTCTGTGTAAGTGCACCTGCTTGTGCTAAGCCCAGGTATGGTTCAGTAGTGCAGCCACTTCTTCTGCATACCTGATGGCATCATCATTTCCATCCTGTTGGATTTTCCTGGAAAGGCAGGAGGCCATCTTCAGGGAGATCTTGTTAAACAGAGTTCTTAACAGACAAGTTGCAATTTATTATGCCAATCTTTTAATTTTTCTGAAGCAGAGACAACTCCTTTGACTTTTCAGTTCATTTTATTTGTATTCATACAAATATTGAATGTGCTTGCCTTTTTAAAATTAAAAGCTTTGGAGATGCAATTTTATCAGCTCCTCTTAATTTGAATGGATGCAACTTGCAGTAATCAATGCTTGATTCATTTCAAGGACAAGCATGCTTCTTCACTGAAATCCAAACTACAATTGTATCACACATTATCTCCTGTTGGATTCATGATTAATTGATAAGTAAATGTAGCACTTCTTATGTACAGGATTAAGTGGATTCTACACATTCTTTTAAGTATTAAGCTGTCTAGTCCAAATATAAAAAGCTAAAACTTTCACACTGTTGGTGTTTATTTTCCTAGCAATATCACAAGGTCTCCATCTGTATTCAAGTCTGTTTCTGTGTTTTAAGTAACACGAAATTTATAGGCTTTCTGTCTCTCCCTCTCTCTAAGATAGATGAAGCAGAAGGATTAGAGTCCACATGACATATTCTTAGTTTGTTACTAAGGTAATCAATACTGAGCTACACTATTCATCAAAGAGAGAAAGGCAATGGAACAAAACCATGTACGCTTTATTTTTCAAGTGAGGAAGCGTAAAGCATATTTGCAATGAGGCTGATGGTTTTTTGTGTGGTTATAGTTTGAAGACAGAATGGATCCAGAGCAAATGCATGAAAGAATATAAATTTCAGACTGTATTGCTTTGTGCCAACGTACAAAGCATGTGTTTCCTGCTGAAACCAAAACTACTATGTCAGTAGTTGATAAACTTCTGCCTATTCTGCCTTTCAAAGACAGTAGAGAAACCATGCAAATAAAGCAAAGCACACTCAGTATTTGATTTTGTGAACAAATAAGATATCATTTCACTTTAACAACTTTATTTTGTGTGCTTAAAAAGTATCTATTAACCAGGAAATTTCAGGATAATGCAACACTTTAACTGATCCATGTGCTTCATGCAAGAAACAGAAATTCATATACAAGTGAGTAGCATTCATGATCAGACATGAATGTATGAATTTGGGGAAGACGTAAGTGAATATTTGTGTTCAGGCAAGAAATAAACACTTTTTTTTTTGTACCTGAAAAGAGACAACATGTGATGCTGTTCTGATGTCTCATATTTTTGAGATGCAGTATCCAGGATAAGATATTAAACTAAACTCCAACAGGTAAAAGAGTGCCTGTCCACTCTTGTATTACAAGCACATGTATCAAAGAATTTTCTACTAAGTTCTTACTTTTAATCATCATTCAGCATCAGAAATAAAACCAGAAATAAATTTTTACGTAAGTAAATTTATTGATTCTCTGAAGACACAAAAGCTGTTATTTTAAAAGCTGTTATCTTGTTTTATTGCCCCAATAACAAGAGATTAAAACATCACAGCCAGTGGCTGTTAAGTAGAAAAGCTCAAACTTTTGTCTCAGTTATTTGTGTTGAAATTTTCTCAATACCAAGATGAACTGCATATGGATATGAGAAGAAACTTTACATGTAAGACATAGTACAGTAGAAAAACTGTTGCTCATGAGCTTTCTGTAGAAACATATTTATGTGTTGAGAAGATGTACAGATTTGGGAGTTTGAAGAAGATCTAAGAGACTCTTACACTGTTGCAAGTGGTGCATTTGCAATATCAAAAGCTGATCTTCTGATAAGATTAAGCCAATGCCAAAACATTTGCAGAAAGGATTCAATAAATAGTTCCCGATGACATGAACTTCATTTTTAAAATGAAACCGCTTTATACTGAGTAAAATGCACTTCTAATAAACTGAAATAATATCTCTCTGTGGGAATTAAGCAATTTTTTGAACATGTCTACAAGAATACAAAAGATCAAACGCTGCCCTCAGTTTCATTCCTGAATTCTCACTGAATTGTGCTGGCAATAACAGCAAAATTTCCTCCATATTACCCATTCATTGCTTCCCTCTGGGAGCACCATTTTTCTAGTAATGGTGCAAAGTGCAACACTGAAAGAGAACTGGAAAACGCCTACTTAGTAATTTGTAACCCTGCTTTTTTCAGACTTTGACATGAAATGTGAGTCATCCACAAAGACCCTTTCCATATGCAACAAAATCCCTAAGAGGTGAGATCATTAATATATATCCCAAGATGTCAAAAATAAAAAAATAAACAGGTACAACGTCAAAACTAAAAATCCATCATCCTGGGAGGTAACACACAGCATCAGAAAAAAGCCACTTTCCCCTCAGCAATACTAAAGGTGTAACTGAATACGAGGCACCAAGACGCCAGCAGCACTCTACAGCTGGATGACTGGAGTAACAGCAGCAGTGAAAGAAGAAAAGATCAATGGGCAGCAGCAGGACATGACAGACAGTAAATGCTGAAATGACAGCAAGGTATCTTTTCTTCTTCACACACAGAAGCTGAGTATGCCTGATTGTATCAGAATACTAATGTAATCTTGGATAACAAACTGTGAACAGGAGAGGGAAGGAGAAATTTGGTATGTTCAAGAGGAAATTACCCTTTGGATGTTTGCACTAGAGGTGGGATATCTGAGGAAGATCGCTACTAGAGATGCTGTAGGAACAAGCATTTTTCCTCCTGCTCATCTACTGTTACTTCTGCTTTTCTGAACTACTGGTTCACTTTTCTGCCTTTACTACTTCCTTTGAAGTTAATTTTAGATATTGAAACTGAGCCCATTGTTCTTCCAAGACCACATGGCAGAGAAGTGACATCATCACAAATGCCTCAGCATTTGTGGTCAAGAACCATGTATATCTTGCATTTCCTTATTAAGGTTAGCATTTGCATACAGTATTTTTTCTGCTTTCAAAATCAGATTCAGTTTTACCACTCAGAATTTCAAGCTGAGAAACAGATCTGGATCCAGAGGAAAAGCAGTAGACAGCAAAAACTAACTACATTTTGGGATGCAGGGGTTTTCCCACTCAGGTTGAGCAGAGTGAGCCTTGAGACTTCACTTGAATGAGGCTCTCACTATCCTGCCCTTCACAGGCTGAGGTGGGCGCCAGTTATCAACTAGTGGGTTCACAGGTTCGTTCTCAGGATTCTTGGAAAGGCTACGGAGCTTTGCCATCTGCAAGAAGAAAAAGTAAAGCACCCATGTGAATTCACCTGGAAGTAGTGTGGACCTTGATGCTTAGAACAAACAGAAGAGGACAGAAAAGGAGTTTTCTTATGTAATGTCAAGCATACTGGTAGAGACTGTTGGTAGAAATCACTGCAGCCCACCAGCTAGCACTATTTCTGTGGATCTTTACATTCTTCATCCACAGAACACTGCATCATTTGACCCTTGCCTGGACTTCTTTTGGATTTGTGGACTGACACTCAGAATGTGGAAGAAGAGTAAAGGCCTTTACTCTTCTTGATGAAGATCAAGATGATGACCCTGCTTTAGCTGGACTGTAGTTAAACCACTTAGGAAAATATGGCCAGCAGAGTCTATGCAAGTAGAGAAAAAAGCTGGTCTTCAGAAGTTCCCATTTTGTTCTGTACAGCAGAGAAACATATGCCAACTGGATTACTAAATTCAATCATGAATTCAGCACTTAGACATTGTTCTCCAAATTAATTTAAATTCAGGGTTACTTCATTAATTGTTACTTTTTCATCAGAATGCAAAATAAATCTGTTCTAAAATCAGCCAAATCAGGAAAAAGGCTATACCCTGGCTTGTACCGCTGAAGCAGAAAATACTATAAATAACCAAAAGTTTTAATGCAAGAATTAAAAAGAAGGTCACCTTATCCAGGCTGGCTCTCTATTCTTTCTCCTGTCTAAATGCACATTGTATGAATACAATCAATCCACTGATTTGTAATAACATTCAGGTTTGCAGGTTCTAGCTTGTCTGATCCTTCTCACTGAAAGGTTTTAGAAAGTCAAGATGTGGACCAGCAACTTCTTAAACTGGGAAACCAGATAAATGTTAGTCTCACTTGCCACTTAATGCTGAAACATAGAGAATGAACTGAGGCTGCTGTGATGGCTGAATTTTGTGGCTCAGGGACACTTCTGCAGGTTTTCAGGATCACAAGAACACTGCTGTTGAAGCTATTGCAGGAGGTGTCTAGGAAGGGGCCCTGATTCTCAAGGTCAGACCATTTCAACAGTCTATTCTGCAGTAAATTTCTCACAGTCCTCAACTAAAGCTTTCCTCATTAGAAAATACAAGGAAACGCAGGGACTGCAAATCATCCCCCTGACATACTGAGACACTGGTGAGAACTGGTAAAGGAGTAGCAGAACCAGCTGGAGTTTACCTGGTCTGGGCTGACTTCAATCGGCTCCCTCAAGAGAATCCAAGTGATGCACTCCTCGCAGGGGGGTGTAGTGAACGAACCGTGGTAGGTCCAGTAGTCCCGACATTTGGGGAAAAGAATTGAAGGATCAAAGTGCTGAAAAGGAGCCTCTTTCCCCTTAGAGAAACAAAAAATAATTCTCTGCAGTAACTCTAGGGATATGCATCTTAAAAAGACATCAGTATCTATGTTATTATAAAGGAAGTAATTAAATACCAAGATTCATGCAAGAGATCAGTCTCCTTTTCTTACTGTCAAGCATTTGCCCTGTAATTAATAATAGCTGACACTTTGATTCCATTAATGAAGTAAAAGAAATTACAAACTGAATTGTGTGGTACCAAAGCAAATTCACAGTTACCTTTTTCTATTCAAATTATCAAATTTTTATTTTATTTTGGGTCAGTTGGGATGAAAGTTCAAGGCTGTGGCTGCAGGTACTTGCACACTTTTTGTCTGATAGAACAGTGGCCAGGCATTTAGCCCAGATTCGTTAGAGTCTTCTCCTCTATTTTTACATTGTAATTACAATGTCATGGTGACACTCTCAATCTTTTTGTTGGCACTGTTACACTTCATGTGAAAAAATAAGCTAGTTCCTGGAAGAGTACTGGATCCTGAATGTCTCACAACTAAAGGTGATTATCACCAGGCAAGGGAGAACGCCAGACACCAGACAATATATCCTGAGAAGTTTTTCTTTTCCACCAAATAGGATACTCCACAAGATTATCTCCACAGGACTGTGATGAGACTTCCTTATCCCCTCAGGGCAACAAGAACTAAGCAAGAAAGTTCACTTTTCTAGTGGTATTTAGGATGCAGTTCTGGAATGCAAAATGTGTTGTTCCCAATTCCTTCTCCTAACATGAATCTTTTCTAGATGGGAACAGTTATTGCTCTAGAAAATGCAATGGGAGGCTCTGAAATCTTTCCCACACATCCTTGCACAAAACACAGGTAGGAAGAATAACATCAAGACTCCAAATACCTCTTCCTAGAAAAATAATTGTGCAAGTTCAATGAGTTTGCAAGTAACTTTGCGAAATTGTGCTTTTTCAGTAAGTAGTGTCCAAGAAACTCCTCTGCCTGTAATGCATCACAGCAGTTGAAACTGCATGTGCAATAAATACACCGGTGATACCATCTATTAATCTTTCCTGAAAAATAGGTAATCTTGGTAAAATGTATGGGATGATAGGAAAGAAAGTCAATATTAGAAATTAAACACAAGATGTGGTTGTTTGCACATGTACTTTTCTCTTAACTGTTGCTTTTTCCCAGAACAACTACAGATGATATCTGTATGTAGGAAATGATTTTTGCTGATAAAAATCATGAAATCTCCGATGAGGCAGTCTCAGATACAATGCAATGGAGTGGATATTGCTGCCATCTTGTCATCACTGTATGACACAGTGTTTCACAGGGTGACTGATCAACTTTACTAACCGTGGCAAAGCTCTTCTGCATGTAAATGGCCAAAAAAATTATAGAGAGATCATGAGAGAAAGCAGCATCTGTATCAAGACAGGTAGCATTGACACAGCAGGGGAAGCAATGGGTAGAGAGAAAAAAATCACTTTCAGTTCCATCCGTAGAAAGAACTGAATTGTATCTGAAGACTAAGAAAAGGCTGAAAAATAAAATGAATATGACTGAGTGAGGAGAGAACAGATTTCAGGCTCAGACCTGTGTATCAATGCCAGTACATACACACATAAATTAAATGCAAGAAATTCTGCTACATATGTAAGAAAATACTTACAAAATTTCTAAAATTCAGTTCTGGTGATCTGGTGGTATGTTCAACGTTAAGTAAAAAAGGGACTTTTAGCATCATTAGACTCATAGAACTTATCATGAAGTAGAATTGCTTAAGTATACCTAGAAGTTACGTTTATGTTAAATAATAATCACAGTCATAGAATCACAGAATGGTTTAGGTTGTAAGGGACTTTTGAGATCACCCAGTTCCAACTCCCCTGCCGTGTTAAATAACAACAGATGCAGTATCACAATTCTCTGCAAAGAACTCCCTTCTGCAGTTGTGTCTATGCAATAGGTATGGACTGTGGTCTTAAATCATTAATTAAACTGAAAAACAGTTTAGAATAGGTTTGCAATAGTGTTTGTGCTGGTATCACAGCACAAACAAAGGAAGAGAGAACCTAGGGCTGCTGTAGAAACTGTACTGTGTAATCCCTTATAACTGAATTCAGTTCCATGTTAAAAGTAATGAAGTTTTTAATCTCCCTTATACTGACTGTGAGCTTGCTCCATCATTCCTATCAGTTTCTTCTCATTTCAAGCTAACTAAATTTCTGACTCAATTATGCATTTGCTTTGGCCACTGCTGTCTTCATATTAAAAAGATCTTTTCATTTCTTCTTGCTATTTGAACACTGGCATGTTTTTACAGAGCAGTATCAATACGATTATCAATTGTGCATGCAAGGATTGGTAGAAGGATTGGTAGAAAATCCTTTACAAGAATACTTACGGAAGCGAGGAGTTACATGTTTACTAAAGTAAAAGAAAATGTCCTGCTCCACAGTTCAATGTATCACCTCTCGTGCTACTGTTAGGTATGAGAATGATGACAAAAAGTGAATCTGAACTTCTGATTTCTGCTTGTGCTGCTTTTCAACTATGTTGTATCACAGAAATTGTTTTGATACCTTGGTCTTAATGTTATCAATTTCTTCAAGAATTCTCTTCATCTCTGGTTTGGGAGTATTTCCAACCTGCAATGCGAAGCACAAGTACTGTATTTTTTTTCATGTTCCACAGTGTTTGAAAGAAATTCAGTACATCCCACCTGTCAAGTTAACAGCAGTACTTGCAGAACATCCGGTACAGACTGACACAAAATTATGTGTGTTAAAAGCACATCCGAATAGCAGACTCAAGTAACTGGCTTTGCAATTCAAGAATGTGTTGAAGGACTCTACACTGCACCTCCCACTGTTTGGGGAACAAAGTGAGTGCTCAGACAGTGTCATCTACATCACCCGAGGCCTGGCTCTTGGCTCCTGATTTGAAAGCAACCCACAACCAGTGTGAGATATATGAGCACTCAGCAAAGTGTTGATAATCTGACGAGCTGGAGTTCTTGCAGACACTTCAAACACTCTACATCATATATGCAGTCAGATCAGACTTCATGTCAGACACAATTAGATTCATGTCATGTCCTCAAGCTATAGGGTCACCTTATTGTTTGTGTTCATGAAATTCAGCAGTTCCAAAAGCTTTGATGTGGTTCTGCATCCAAGATGAGTAAAGATAGTGTGTGTAAGACATGCTGTTATTGCCATGTCTTGTTCCAAAATAGATTAAATTCAGTTCTTTGGGAGAGAGTTTGATTTCTGTTTTAGCAATATCCAAAAAAGCAGCTGTAGAACATGACAAACCCAGAGCAAAACAACAGCTCCTACACTAAAGAGCAAGACAGAAACAGGACAAGAAAGCCAGACAAGATACAGTGATACTATGTACTTTTCTAGACCTTTTAGCTGACCTTAGCATGGTTAATAGGAAGATAGCGTTACTCTTAAGTTGTGTTTTATAAGGTAAGGCTTTAGCCTAAAATAGACCAGAAGAAGTGACAAAGGAAGAATAATTGAAACACATAATCATCGGGGAGAATCTCACAGGTGCTGACCAACCAGCCACAAGAAGAAAAGTCAGGCTTGCTTACAGTGTAACAGAATTAAAATTAATTGTATCTACCCTGTCCAGGGACACTGTGGCAAAATTAATTACATCCAATTGCTATTGCTTGTATAAATGCAGCTTACTAGTGATAAAACAATATAAGGAAAGCTATTCTCTGACACTGTTCAAGCTGAAATGCCTATCTTCACATAAAGTGACATAGCTGAAGTTTGCGTAACTTACTGCTATTAGTTTGTCTGCCTGTTGGTGTTTCTCAGTACTCTAAACCACCTGCACATCTGATACTAGGAAAAACAATTGGAAACTACTGGTACATATTTTCCATTATTTTGTTATCAAGCTGTTGTATTTCATGGTTAAAATCTTCTGTGAACTTCTTTTACCACCAATTCCTTTTTTTTGGAGCAGGTTTGTTGAACTCCTTTTGATTCCCAGCTTATGTAAGGATCAGCAAGACACAAAGGAAGGGAATCAGTCAACATAACCTTGCTGACAGGCAGACACAATACCTGCTGGCAGACAAAGGGCTGGAGGCAACACTCTTCCTATGCAGACTGTTCTCCTCAGTCTACACTCCACACTAAAGAACTGGTCAGCTATCAGGGATAAAGCTAGCAAGTGTCCCAGGCTTGAAGTTGTGTGACTTGTTCACTACTACCCATGATATGTGCCACTGGTACAGATGGTGTCAGAAGCTGGCTCTGAACAGGTTAGTGCATATGTGACTTCAGTCTGTACATCACTTTGAGTATTCTCCTGTAGAATAGCACAGTGCAGGGAAAAGCGATGGGATAATTTTCCCTGGCACTAGAGAGAAATAAAAATACAGAAAATTACAAAGACTAAATATTTGTGACTTACTTTCAGAAAAATGCCCACAACAGCCACACCATCAGGTTGTTTTAAAGCTCCAGCAAAATTACCATGTTTTGGATTCCAGTGCACCATGTGTAACTAAAAATCAATGAAACCTCAGTTATTAAATCAAGAAATTCCCAACAGCACAATCTTACAAGCTTTTAAATTAAATTAAGAAAAGTTTACAGTACACAGTAAGTAAAGGACATGAAAACCAAAAATTTATGTATTTCCTGCTGCTGTTCTCATGCTTCCATATGCTCTCATTTCCTATAAAGCATCACTTTGCATTTAGTTGAAGCATAAGAAAATGGTGTTTTCCACACAATACATTTAAAAATTAATCAGACAATGCAACTACAAACAATTTAACCCAAGCACACAGCATGCACACATGCAGTGCATAAACCATCTCCTGACATGCACTTCATCTCAAGTAGATTTTCAGATTTTCAGGTTATGCAGATGTCAGCTCAAGGATTTACACTGGATTGTATGCAGTGCACACATTGTTTTTTATCTCTTACTACTCCAGGCACATTGTACTGGAAAGGAGTGGATAGAGTAACCTGCCATTCCTTTCCCATTTCTACTTTGAACAAAGCTGTATTTCAGGGTAAGTTTCAAGCTTTTACTTCTCCTTCTGTAAAAAAAAAAAATCTTTGGCTCCTGCATATAGCAATCAGCATACTGCATACTGCAATCAGCAGTGTGGAATGTCAAATAAGTGGCATCTGGAACATAGCACCATACAAAAACCCAAACCAAAACCCAAACATATGGTGCATATTTTGAATGAGAATTTTTAACTTTTTTTTTTAAATGCACTGTAATATTTATTTTAAATAACAACAAAATCATTTGTCCTGAATAGAAATTAATGTATTGGTTTCTGTTTCTTTTCTCTTGAGTATATCATTGCTTAAGATAAAGGTGGAGCAGCCACATATCTTTGGTTGCATGCTAGCAAAATTTTGTACATTCCAGGCTTCCTTCTCCTGCCAATACCTATCTGAGTACTGCAAACAAAAGTAACATAAAAAGTCTGTGCTTGAACTAACCAAGAAATAGATTGAGGGAGCAAAATTTGTCTGTTTAGTTGGCCACAGAAAGTAGAACACTAACACAGTTAGGCTGTGGCCAAAGAATGGGAACTCCTTCCTCCCCCAAACCATCACTCACAGTCATCTCTCAATGTTTGTGCGCACTGACCCTGCAAAATGCATGCCTAAATTTTATCCTATGATAGGTGGGCAAAGCACCTGCTCTGCACATTGAGGGTAGAGGTGGAAGGCAGAAAAACACTACTGCACTTTTTGTGGGAGCAGGCATGTATTTTGAGCCTATCCTCAAATAAGATGGAGGAAGGGGGCAACACTTGCTAGTAATTCGCTAGCATCAATAATGAAAACATCAAGAAGTCTTCAGGGCCTAGAGAAGCCATTAATTTTAGCAAATTTGGACAACAATAGTGCAGTAGCTTACATTAAAAACCAAACAAACAACCACTGTCCACAGTTCCTGAAAATAGACACAGAGATTTTAAAGCACAGATGTTCAGAAACTGGAAGATACTCTTTACCACTCTGAATCCATTTTAAGGTGGATCTAATTTTGAATGTCAGTTTATCAAATGTGCTTTTAGTGAGTTTTTCTATGCATTAGCAATCCTTTCTGAAACTAACTTAGTCATTCAAGCTATACCAGAAATAGCTGAAAGCCAAAAACTGTCAGCAGAAAACAGATCTTTCTATTTGGAAATAACAGATCATTTTGCCTCAAATATTTTTAAAACATTCTAAAATACCAGCAAAACTCTTGCTTGAAGAAGCAAATTCCATGTTAGTATATACTTGCAAAGATACATTTGTTGGCAGATGCAACTTACCTCACTGCATGCTGATGAATATTCACAAGCTTAATGGATTTTTAGAGAAAAATCCATAGCTAAATACTCGCAAAAGGGAGAATGGTTAATCTGTTCAGATACACAAACAGTATGACTCCAGTTAGTACTGAACACTACTATCAAAAGTAAGTCCTACCTCTGCTGCATATTTCACCCCATCTATAACATGTTCAGAGCCATGGTCATCAGAGGAACCCCAGTGCAGGTGAAGCTGACGTAGCCTGTAGGGTCCTGTGAGCGGCCCACCTCTCAGCACTGCGATAGACAATCCACATCAGCACTAGCTACAGAACACTGGCATACACATTCACTGTGCAGGGACCCATGCTTCAAAAGTGTGGAGCACCTCTTGGAAATCCAGCTGATTGCAGTAAGGGTCACAACACTTATCGCTTTACAAGATAGGAGCTGAATTCTGTTATCTCTCTGGAGGAGTCCTATTTGAGTGGAAACTGTGAAATCTGCTGTGAGTCAAACATAGAACCAGACCCCAGCTGCCCAACAAGCCGCGTTTCTTTTGGCAAGTGGACACGCTATAGTTCCTGATGTGGAGAGAGACGGAAGGCATTCAAGTTGATCTTGTCAAGAAATGGTATGTTGTGAAATGGTTCGGAATAGGACTGTGAAATTAACCCAAAGGTGCTTTGAAGCATACCTCTAGTCCATGACTGGCATACCTTTTACAGTTCAGACAACCAAACAGCATAGTTTGCTCCTTTAAAAAAAACAACAACAACCCAAAACCAAAGAAAAACCCCAAAACACACACCAAAAACTATAAAAAATAAGTGTATTTCTTAAAACTGGGGGAAGAGAAGAAAGTTTAGGTCTAATTAGAAAAGTGGTTTTGAGCAAGTAAAAGCTATAGTCCACATTTACGTTGCCAATAATGAAAAAAATTAAGAAGCTATTATGTCTGCTGTTCCAAGCCAAATAATGCTGACCATGCATCAGTCTGACAGTTGACATCAACTCTGACTTTCAAAACCTCATACCTGCTCTTTGAGTTCAGGAATTCTTTCAAGCAGGGACTGCTTAGAGGATAATCTCTCAAATACATTTTTCATTCCTTACCTAAGGCAGGAATGAGACATGTTGCTTACACAGAAGCTGGTAATGCAATTCACAACTGCAGTGCCAGAAGAACTTGTTTAAATAGCACTCAAGTTTGAATGTCTACCAATAGCTTTGAAGTTCAAAGTTAAGGTTGAAGTAATATTTAAATCCTCTTGTCCCTAGTGGTTTCAAATTAATTCTTGATATTATATGTGCTGGAATACACACAGCAAAAGGTTTAATTTTGCAGTTTCTCTTTTTAGTTGGTAGGTGTCGCAGCCGCTATGGGGGCAGAAACAAATGGCTGAGATTTAGGCATGTAGTTCCAATTAGTTTCAGAGTTTGTACATAACTAAATTATCATAACTAACTCATACAAGTTATAAGTAAGCCTTCTGTATAAACGCCAGCAATAGAAAATATGTATTGTTTTACTTGTGACTGTAGGAAAAATAAGGCATAGACTTTTAAGACCCAAATCCTCACAAGTATTTAGTTGCCATTTCACACTGAAATCAGTGGGGGGCAGAAACTTTCAGGAGCTGATCTAATTACGTTGACAAGCTAAATCAATAGAGTTGGAACCTCATGTAGCAGTTGTTTCTTACAGATGGCCCCTTCCAGAGATCATACTGTGAAGCACTTGGAAACAGCACTTCATAACAGTATACAGATCTCTCCACCATAAAAAGAAATCTTAACATTCAAAATTTTCCATTTGATTAGATCGGTATCTTCAAGCTAGATTTCTTTTTCCAATTAAAATCAGGTCTGTGACTACTACTTATCCTCAGATGCTGCCACCACAGTAGGTAATAAAATGTTTATTAAATACTTTCTCATGTGGTTTTTCACAGTTGTCAAACACTGTATTTGATTTCAATCAGACACATCCATATGAAAGGCTTGATTCCTAAATTACCGTCCAGCAGCCTGCAGAAAGTTAGTAACAGCAGCAGGGAGTGATTGTGCAGTTAATGTCCAGAAGAACAACAAGACATGATGGGGAGGGGAAAGGCAGGGAAGAAATGGAGGAAAGATGATTTAGAGGAAGGGCTGCACTCTACTTGGCCAAATTAGGGTCTTTCTCCAAAACAGTTCCCTGGGCAGACATGGTCTTGAGCAGCCTGTCTAAACACCTCAGCCTTTAGGAAGCTGCAAAGAAGACACAGCAGAACCACCATGTAAAAAGGTTCATAATCAATTTACTTCCCATGCTTTCAGCCATGGCACCGATTTTATGAAGCGCTTGTGGAAGAGCATTCTGTGTTGTAATAAAAGTGCAATTTATAATTTGTCTGAGGTCCCTGTGTAGAAACTGCCATAATAAATACTAAAGCACCATACAAATACATAGCAAAGAGATGGTCCCTGTCCTATGCAGTTTAGATTCCGTCTGCGAGATGTGGAACAATAACAGGTAGCTCTATTGGTAGGAGTCCAAAGAAACAATGAGCTTATCTTGATAAGAGAGATGGAGATCTTTCAGTATATTGCAGAAGTATTTAATTAATTAGATAGCTTACTAAGAAGAAAATCCCAATACAAATGCCATCAAAGCAGATATAGGAAAATATAATGGAAAGTAACTGTTTTCCATTAATTAGATTGTTTTCTTTCTTGGACTGATCAATACTGCACGCTCTTGAGATATCTTTGTATTATATGATATTGAGAACTTATTATTCATGTTGACAGTTGTTGCCTGTCTGCATTCAGAGCTACACACTGATATAGCTCTGGAATCAGTTTTTGAACAATTTAACTTCGAGATGCGAGGCTGGCCTCTCTCAATTACATTACAAAGCCATTTCGTAGCTTTCCAGAAGCTATGAAATGCTATTTTCATAAATATTGTCTTCATAGCTTTTTCAGGTTGTGCAGTATCTGAAGAATTTCTGTACAAACAGAAGAAATCAAAATCACAGTCATTGGAAATGGATATATGAGGTTTTTGTTTATGAAGTGCCTCAGAGCACATGCTAAACCCCTCTGGGGTTATATACAGAATACCTGCAATTGGTTTCTGTCTATAAACATGACTGACTATTAAAATACAAACTTTTGGTGGAGAAACACTTTTGCACAGGCCTTGGCCTACCAGAACCACAGTCTGAGGTATGTTTATATGAGGACTCTTTTCTTACACAAAAGCTGAGGATGTGGTGTCTGTGTTGAAGGAGGTGACCTGGGGAGAAGTCCACCTTCCAGCAGAATCCAAATCTCAGGAATGCCCCTGCAGCTCCAGCCCATCTATGGTGGACCTAAAAATGGCCGGATCCACCAGAATAAACTACTTTACGTTCCCAAATGACTTTTCTTTGCTAGCCTGCATAGGTCAGGTACCACAGGATGTGTTTTGATTCCCAACTCTTTGCTCAGCTCCTTACAATAATCCCCCAAAAGCCAAACAAAAAAACAACCTGATCGATCGAAAGTGTCATCAAAGACGACTCGGCAGGTGCGCCCGTTGTTTAGGATGGTTTTCGCTGCCCCGGGATCGTAACTGGCGTGCCAAGAGGAGAGAGAACTGTCGTGCTTCACGTCCTTGCTGTTGATCTCAATGGGCGACTGCTTGTCTCCCTTGGCCAGGGGGTAGTTTTCATGCCAGCGCTCGGGTCCTGCGGAGGAAGGCAGGGAAATGTCTCCCCGGCTCGGCTCAGCCCCGCCCGGCGGCCCCGCGTCCCCACTCACCGTTGTCGCTGTCGTAGCCCCACACGGCCTGGGCCATGGTTCCGCTGCCCGCGCCCCGTCCCTCACGCTCCGCAGCAGCCCCGGCAGCGCGATGCACTCCTGCCGCACGCCCGCCCGCCTCGGGGGGCTTTTTATAAGGCTCCGCGT